>ML410581.1:35324-63895 GCA_005239525.1 Nicotiana knightiana
CCCCCCTTTTTTTTTTTTTTTTTTTTTGCCTTTATGCGTAATTGTTTTGCTATCGCGTCAAAATTGGTAGGAGCATTCTTAACGTATGCCAACTTGTTTTTCCTTTTATTATTGATCGACAACACTGGCTGTCCGTGACATCATTTTATAATCTTGCAATGCTGCAATTTTCATTATTTTCTTGGGGTAGCTTGGGTCATATCAAGAGATGGAATATTCGTTAGTTGTTGACAATATATATTCCCTTCCAGACCCTCCTTGAGGTGGCAAAACTTAGACTTTAATCTCCTTTTACGGGTGACGAAATCAGAAACTTATTAAGGGGTATGAAACCATAAAAAAATTAAACAAACAAAAAAAATAAGGGAAGTAAATGTATAATATATGCATAAAAATAAATTTTTAACCTATTTAAACATTATAATTTATACTTATTATTTCAATTATTTATTAAAATAAATGTAAATCAATTAGGAAAAAGAATCATTTACTATCTCTCTTTTTTTTTTCCTTCTAAATTTACATTTACTATTCCAATCGAATGGAGTATTAATTAAGTGAGACGTTTAAGAAGAAATAAAAGCTAATTTAGACAAACATTCTTATAAGTAAGACTATATTAGATGTCTTTTTTAATGACCTTGCAAAAACCTTATAAAAGAGAAAATATTGATTCGAGAAAGTAATTATTATTGAATGTTTATTTTACAAGTAAATAAAATAATTAATTAATGACTTTTGCAAAATAATAATACAAACCAAAGATGGAGCCGTGATAAATACAACAGCCAATTTTCACTTTGTTCCCTAAATGAGGTCTTCAAGAGTACAACAGTAATTAAAAAATTTACCGTTTGTCAGGTGTAACAGGGAAGCCAATACCATGTCTCCTTGTTGGAAAGACCACAAATAACAAGCTGCAAATTACCCCTATCCCAATTGGAACCACATCAAGTACCTGTTTTGTTTCATGATTTGGACTTGGATAATAGCAACTCACCACATTCTTATCTCTCAAAGCTACTGCAACAAATACAAGAACAGATAGCACAGCATGTACTAAATCAATGAACCCAACTCTATACTTGTTCAATTCACTAGGAACACCAGAAGCTGTTGCTGCGTTGTAATCGAAAATCCACAACCCTTTGAATGTGGCTAAGCCATAGTAAATTTGTCCGTCTGGTGCTTTAAAGCTATCAGTAAAACAAGCTACAAAGCAAGAAAAGGCTAGTAATGCAAGGAGGATTAATGTCATGGGACGTGTTGCCGTGTCACACGAACCGTTGTTGGTGAAAATTGGGATTAGAAGTTGGAATGCTAAGAGGGTCCCTGTTGGAAGTAGGTTAGCCAAATTTGCTGTGGTTTCTAACGCACGCTGAGAAATTGACAGCCGCGGTACAGGCGGTTGTTCTGAAGAATCTGGTATAAGATTATTGTTGTTGTTGTTAGTAGGGAGTAATGGAATTTCAGAGGCATCTGAGGACGTGGATTGTTGCTTAGAGATGGTTGATCTAGCTCGTAGAGACATGTCCATTAACGCTAATTACACCCTATTTAAAACAAGCGACCTTTCCAATTTAATCTATTCCTTGGATTTTGAAGAGCTAAATATATAGCTAAACTTTTAATAAGCTCTTCGTGCCTTCTTGACTTGAATTCGAATTCTTGAATATTGGCCTGAGAAATTACGACGAATTGAAGGTAGAGAGGAGATTGGAAATGAGCTTGATATAATGATTATATAAATGAATGTTATGATCGATCGAATATGTGGGGGCTAAGGTTGAAGAAGAATAGAAGACGAAAGAAAAGACACTATGGATGGGAGTTTTATGCGTGTTGAAAAGAGGAATATAAGTTTGGTATTGACCTAACCAAAACTAAAGTACTAAAACTAGAAATAAATGAGGAAATGGAAACTTCCCGCTGGTTCAAAATGACTCTGTCTTCCTTCATGCGCTGGCAATACACGTTAATATTAGCTTTCAATCTGATGTTTGCTTCTACGAATTGTATGAACCAAATTTGACATCTTTTGATTTAATTCAACGTTTTGTAATAACGTCATAAGTTGTGGAAGGAACTTTATCCAGGTGTGACTTAGGCACAATTTTTTACATGCTTCTACATATATGGAGTAATATTATCTTAAAAAATTTATATCTGGAAGCCCTGTGGATTAGTTGTTTGGGTACTTTTTTTTTTAATAATATTTTTCGGGTAGAAAAGGACAATCAAAAATACCTTGGTTGTGAAGGTAGAGTTGTAATTACCAGGCTTTTAACTTCAATTAATTCAGTTGTTAGGGATCGTTTGGTACATAAAATAAGGTGAGTTAAGGTACCGTATGAAATAGACTTAGATCGTGAATATTCCACCTTATCTCGTTAACAAGTTTCAAGCCATTCGATATAACAAGTTCCTTGAAATTGAGAACTGGTTGCTTATGCTTTATCATTGATGATGGCTTGTACATGGCCTAGAGGCCATAGACTCAAAACGTTTTAACTAATCTATTAATGGTGTGAAAGTCAAACAAGCAACTGCATGCGTATAGACATAGTGGATCAGGAAATATAAAAGGCTTTTGACACATTTAACTGCACGGTCAAAAATATTTAAGGTCGCTAGTTAATATACGCATATTATACATTAATTATGTATAATACATATAGTTTTTGGTGGATAGCTATTTAGCTTGAATACACTAATCGATCATTTTTAGTTTAAGCGATTAAATAAACGACTATTTAGATTAATTCCCCGGAATTGAATTGCATGGCCAACTTTATATTATGCCTGTACTTTTCTTCTGGTTCCATGGGCCAAAACCTCTCGGGAGAGGGCCAGACCAATGTTATATTAGGTTGTAGAGCTTTGGGATTTATACAAATAATCAGTCATATTCATTATTTACTTTTCCTAGTCGATGTACATAGATTATACACTGATTATACATAATTATACACATATACTATACCTGGATTATTCATATATTATATATGCATGGACTATTTTAAGTTTAAGTGATTGGGTAAACGGCTATTTAGGATGATTCTTCTAGGATTTTTGAATGTATATAATGGACCTAATACCACAATTTACGAATTAAGCATATAAGTTGTAATAAGTAATAACCTAAAAATCAAGGTCAATAACATTTGTTAAGCCATAGAATTGCTATATAAATGAAGATTGATGAGACGAAACCCTAGTGTTTAAGACGAAGAGAGAGAACTGATATTAGACACAAAAGGTAAATAAAAGAATGATTCTCATTAATTAAAAATAGAACTGAAGGTTCTAGTTATATGTACAATGTTTGTCTAAGTAAATCGGACAAGGGTCAGGTCCTTAAATGAAAATGAAGCTCAAGTGATAAGAGGCCAAATATGGAAAGGTCAACCTGGCTTTGGGCTTAATAGCTTAACTACATCACCTCCCCCCTCCCCCCTCAAGCTGGAGGGTGCGAACACACCCAGCTTGCACAACAATCTGCGATGAGGAACACATGTCAACGCCTTAGTCAAAACATCAGCAAGTTGGTGAGTGGTAGAGATATGCTGAAGAGAGATTAAGCTAGTGGAAAGAACATCACGCACATAATAGCAATCAACCTCAATATGCTTTGTATACTAGTGAAACACTGGCTTTTTAGAAATATGAAGTGCAACATGAATATCACAAAAAACAGGAACAAAGGAAGTGATCACCAGGTCCATATCAGAGAGTAAACGAGCCAACTATCTTACCTCAACAACAACCTTTCTGAGAGCTCGATATTCAGCCTCTACAAAAGATAAAGAAATAGTCTATTGTTTCTTAGATTTTGATGACCCAAGGGGTCATTTTATAAATTTAGACTTCTTTCCATGCTTAATAGCCATAAAGCGACTAATTTTAAATACCTAGATTTGCATGCGCAGTCCGGGCGTGAAACCGAAAAGTTTTTATGTGAAAATATGAGAAATAGTGATTTCTAGAATTTAAATTTGATAAAAGTTGACTTTGATCAACATTTTAAGTAAATAGACCCGGATCCATATTCCGACGATCTCGGAAGGTCCGCAGTAAAATACGGGTCTCGGCCGTATGCCCAGAAATGAATTCCGAGGTCCCAAGCCTTAGAAATCAATTTTTGAAAGAAATTGTTTTGCTGAAATATTTATGAAATAAAGAAAAGAATTAATGTTTAAAATTTTTGGTATCGGGCCCGTATTCTGGTTCTAGATCCCAGTACATGTTTTTTATGATGTTTAAAGATTAACTTCAAAATTTGGTGAAAAACGGAGTTCGTTTGATGTGATTCGGACGTCCGGTAGAAAAGTTATGAACTATAAGAGTTCTTGATGAAAATGATGAGTTTTGAGGTTTAATTCATAGTTTTACGTGTTATTTTCATGATTTGATCACACGAGCAAGTCGTATGATGTTATTAGACTTGCGTACATGGTTGGTTTAAAACCCCGAGGGCTCGGGTGAGTTTCAGATAGGCCACGAGATGTTTTGAACTTAAGAAAAATTGATGGTTTTCTATTTTCTGGTGCCCAGTAAATTAGTGCTACATGATCGCATAACCTTCTCCGCGATCGCATAGTGTAGATCGTGGGGGTCTTTTTTTTATGCGATCGCATAGCTATATCCGCGATTGCATAGTGTTAATTTGCTGGGGGACAACTTTTGCTCTCTTCGATCGCATAAATTCTTCCGCGATCGCATATTGTTAATTTGCTGGGACAACTTTTGTTCTATACGATCGCATAAATTCTCCCGCAACCGCATGGTGTTAATTTGCTGGGAACAACTTTTGTTCTATGCGATCGCATAAATTCTTCCGCGATCGCATAGTGTTAATTTGCTGGGGACAACTTTTGTTCTATGCGATCGTATAAATTCTTCCGCGATCGCATAGTGAAAATTTCAGGGGGCTATTTTTTTATTCTATGCGATCACATTCCTTCTTCCGTGATCGCATTGAAGGCCGGCCCAGTCATATAAATACACTGTTAAACACGGAAGAAACCTATTTTTCAACCATTTTTTGAATTACCAAGCCCTAAAGACGATTTTCTTCAACAATTATCATTCCCAAGTCATAGGTAATCATTTATAAACTTTGTTCTTTCAATTCCTTACTATTTTTCATCACTTTTAAAGCAAAAACTAAGAATTTTCAAGGTAAAAATTGAGGGTTTGGATATAATTAAAGAATTTTGTAAAAATCAAATTTTTACATCGAATTAAGGTCGGATTTCAAAACTAATAGTATATTTGGATTCGTGGGTGAATGGATAAACGTAATTTGGTCCAAACTCCGAGTTTGGACCAAACGGGCCCGGCTTCGGGTTTTCACCTCTTTTTTTTTTATAGAAAACTTAGGAAAAGCTATGTTTTTCAATAAAGTTAGTTCCTTTAGCATAGATAGACGATATTGAGTTAATAATGATTAGATTCGAGCAAGTTAGAGGTGAATTCAAAAGGGAAAGCAGTAATTGACCAGTGAGTGGCCTACGAAATTGAGGTAAGTGTTTAGTCTAACTTTGACTTGAGGGAATAGGAATCCCCACTTATTTTCTATGTGAATTTGCATGTGTGTGGTTTATAGGTGATGTGACGAGTATGTATGCACCACCAAATGGTCTGTTAAACATGATCCCTTTTCCTGTTCCCAATTTAATTGATTCTCGTCTTAATTGTTTTATGTTCATTTTTGTTTCCATGATTACTTGGCCTTGTTATTTTATTGTCAAATATTGTTGTGGTTATTTTGGAAGGAGTATTGGTTGTTTTAGCTGGTTCCCTTGTGGTAATAAAATGGTTGAGCGGTTTGACATTATTTTTATGATATATATGTATATATATATATATATGTATATATATATATATATATATATATATATATATATGTATATATATATATATATATATCCTATTGGTTTCATGGTTGAGAAGTTATTGATGATGTTTATGAGAAAAATACAGTTTCTTATTTATAATTGTTGAGACAAAAATATTGTGAAAAGCTTCACCTAAATTGTGAAATTTATGAATAAATTGATACGAGATGTCTGGTAGGAGCGGGTTGCACGCCGCAACAAGGAGATACAAGGGTGGACATGTGGGATCGGGTTGCATGCCGCAACGGGAGTAATAAGGGTGATATATTTAGGGAGGAGCAATAAGGGTGGACAAGTGGGAGTGGGTTGCACGCAACAAGGAGCAATAAGGGAGGACATTTACATTTTTACTGAATTTCAAAGAAAATAAAAATTTGAAAGGCTTAAATGTTCATTTTACTATTTTTCATATTTTTGTACTACTTTTATTTAAAGATAAAGTTTGAAAACTTGGAAATTATTTGAGAATTGGTTATAGCTGAGACCTGGAAAAAGGTGACTGAGTATTTTAATTGTGTTTCAGTTATTATTTATTTGTTTTAGATTCCTTCCGTACTTCATATATTATTGTCACAGGTTATATTGTTAATGCCCCGCCGTAGCCTCGTCACTACTTCGTCGAGGTTAGGCTCGACACTTACTCAGTACATGGGGTCGGTTGTACTGATACTATACTTTGCATTCTTTTGTGCAGATCCAGGTACCGGCCAGCTGTTCAGACATTTAGAGCGGTTATTCAGTTACGCGGAGACACGAGGTATATCTGTCGGCGTCCGCAGATCCCGAGGGTCTTCTCCCATTTTTATAAAATTATTTTATTATATTCAGGACAGTTGTACTATTTCTTTCAGCCCAGTATTTATAGTATTCTTTAGTAGTTCGTGAATTGTGATACCAGGCTCTGGGGTAGTTCTATATTCATTTATATGATTTGTTTCGTGGATCGATTTAATTAATTAATTATTTATTTCTCTTTATTATATTGGGAATCATTCATTAAAAGCCAATAGACTCAGTTTACTTCAGATTATTTTATTATGTCTAAATGGATAAATAATGCAAAGTAGTTAATCGTATTCTAAAATTGGCTTTCCTAGCAAGTGTGGTGTTAGGCGCCATCACGATCCCTAAGGTTGGAAATTTGGGTCGTGACAAGTTGGTATCAGAGCACTAGGTTGCTTAGGTCTCACAATTCACAAACAAGCTTAGTAGAGTCTGAAGGATCGGTACAGAGACGTCTGTACTTATCTTTCGGAAGCTATTGAGTTAGGAAACAATTCCATTTTTATTTCTACTCTATCGTGTGATTCTTTCATCACAAATACTTATTAGATTCTTCTATTCTCTCACAGATGGCGAGAACACGTGCTTCATATTTCGCTGACCAGCATTCCGGTCCTCCAGCAGCAGCAACTCCTACTAGGGGCAGAGGCCGAGGCTGCGCCAGAGGCTGAGGCAGGGGCAGGACTCAGCTCGTTGCTCAGGCAGCAGCCCCGACTGCGGAACCTCAGATTGGATTGATGAGTGGGTTCCGGCTCAGACTGTTCCATCAGGACCAACTCAGGTTCCCGAGGGGTTTATTGCTACCCCGGTTCTTCAGGATGCTTTTGTCCATTTAGTGGGCTTGATGGAGAGTGTGGCCCAGACGGGCACATTCCCTGTTGCTGCATCCGTATCTAAGGCTGGAGGCGGGGTTCAGACTCTTGCCACCCGCACTCCAGCCCAGACTACTCCTCAGGTTCAGACCCCAATAGCCAATCCCATTGGGGTAATTCATCCAGTTGCAGCAGTGTCGCCCGTTAATGGGGCAGCTATGTCTACCGATGCTTTATGGAGATTGGACAGATTCATTAAGTTATTTCCTGTTCACTTCAGTGGTGCTACTTTAGAGGACCCTCAGGAATATCTGGATAGATGTCATGAGGTGTTGCGAAATACGGGTATTTTGGAGACCAATGGGGTTGATTTGCTGCTTTTCAGATGACTGGTTCCGCCAAGAATGGTGGAGGGATTTTCTGTTGACTAGACCAGTTGGATCACCTGCTCTGACTTGGGATCAATTCTCTCATCTCTTTTTGGAGAAGTTCTTGCCTGTTACTACTCGAGAGGATAAGCGTCGTCAGTTTGAGCAACTTCAGCATGACATCATGACAGTGACCCAATATGAGACTCGTTTCGTGGATTTGGCTAGACATGCCATTATTTTATTGCCCACATAGAGGGAGAGGGTCATATGGTTTATTGATGGCCTTGCTCAGCCCATCAGGTTGCAAATGTTCAAGGAGACAGGGACCAAGATTTCTCTTCAGGATGCTGCTAATATAGCTAGGAGGGTTGAGTCAGTTCTTGGGATGGGAGGTCAGGGGTCAGACAAAAGACCTCGCCATTCTAGTAGATTCAACGGTGCCTCGTCTGGGGGAGGATATACTCAGGGTAGAGGCCATTTAATTCAGCATTTCAGACGTCCCATGGTGCTTCAGGAGGTCGTGGCTCTTACTTGCCTTATCCTGATCAGTCAGCCCCGCTCAGAGCACCTCCTCTTCAGAGTTATTATCGTGGTCAGCCGGTTCGTCAGGGTCAGCCTCAGTATCAGGATGGTTGTTATGAGTGTGGTGAGTATGGGCACATTCGGAGGTTTTGTCCAAAATTCTTGAGTAATCAGCCTCAGTACTAGAATTCTCGTGCCATAGTTCCGGCACTAGCTGCAGCACCACCTGCCCAGCCAGCCAGGGGTAGGGGTCAGGTGGTCAGAGGTAGAGGTCAGAATGGTAGAGGTGGAGGTCAGCATGGTAGATGTGGAGGCCAGCCCACTAGAGGTGGTGGCCAACCCGTTAGAGGTGGAGGACCACATGTCACGGGTCCTCCTAGTGACGCAGTTCAGGGTGGTGAGGCCCAGCCCCGACTATATGCATTTCCAGCCAGGCCGTAGGCAGAGTCCTCTGACGTTGTTATTACAGGTATCATCGTTTGTGATAGAGCTGCTTCTGTTTTGTTTGATCCGGGGTCTACTTACTCATATGTTTCATGCTATTTTGCCTCGTATTTGAATATGCCCCGTAATTCCTTGAGTGTTCCTGTTTCTGTGTCTACACTGGTGGGGGATGTTATCGTGGTAGATCGAGTATACCGTTCGTGCGTGGTAGTCATAGAAAGTCTTGAAACTAGTGTGGATCTTTTACTTCTAGACATGGTTGATCTTGATGTTATCTTGGGAATGGTTTGGTTTTCGCCCTATTATTCCATCTTAGACTGTCACGCCAAGACAGTTACCTTAGCATTGCCGGGATTGCCTCGATTAGAATGGAAATGGACCCCTGGTCATTCTCCCAGCCGGGTAATTTCATACGCCAAGGTTCGCCGCATGGTGGATAAAGGGTGTTTGGCTTATTTGGCCCATATTCGTGATTCCAATGCCGAGGTTTCTTCTATAGAGTCAGTTCCTATCGTGCATGAGTTTCCTGAGTTATTCCCTGCAGACCTGCCGGGTATGCCACCCGACAGGGATATTAATTTCTGTATTGATGTGGCTCCGGGCACTCACCCCATTTCCATTCCTCCATATCGGATGGCCCCACCAGAATTGAAAGAACTAAAAGAACAGTTGCAAGACTTTCTAGCTAAGGGGTTCATAAGACCCAGTGTCTCACCTTGGGGCGCACCGGTTTTGTTTGTAAAGAAGAAAAATGGGTCGATGAGGATGTGTATAGATTACCGGCAACTAAATAAAGTTACTATCAAGAATAAATATCTGTTACCGAGAATTGATGACCTATTTGATCAGCTTCAGGGTGCTAGAGTATTTTCGAAAATTGATTTGAGGTCAAGCTATCATCAGCTGAAGATTAGGGCGTCCGATATTTCTAAGACAGCCTTTCGGACGAGGTATGGGCATTATGAATTTTTGGTTATGTATTTTGGGCTGACTAATGCTCCAGCAGCCTTTATGGACTTAATGAATCATGTTTTCAAGCCCCATCTGGACTCTTTCGTGATCGTGTTCATTAATGACATTCTTATATACTCCCGCAGCCGAGAAGAGCAGGAGCAGCATCTCCGTATAGCACTCCAGACTTTCAGAGACAATCAGTTGTATGCCAAGTTTTCAAAATGTGAGTTCTGGTTAGATTCAGTAGCCTTTTTGGGTCATATTGTATCAGCGGAGGATATTTAGGTTGATCCTAAGAAGATAGAGGCAGTCAAGAATTGGCCTAGACCCACTACAACTACGGAAATTAGGAGTTTCTTGGGTTTGGCAGGTTACTACCATCATTTTGTGGAGGGGTTCTCATCAATAGCATCCCCAATGACAAAATTGACTCAGAAAGGTGCGCCATTTAAATGGTCAGATGAGTGTGAGGCGAGCTTTCAGAATCTCAATACAGCCTTGACTACAGATTCGATGTTGGTATTACCATCAGATTCGGGTTCTTTCACGGTGTATTGTGATGCTTCTCGAGTTGTCCTTGGAGCATTATTGATGCAGGATGGCAGGTGATTGCGTATGCGTCTCGTCAGTTGAAAGTCCATGAGAAGAATTACCCAGTTCATAACTTAGATTTGGTAGCCATTGTTCATGCTTTAAAAATTTGGAGGCATTATCTTTATGGCATGCCGTGTGAAATTTTCACTGACCATCGCAGCCTCCAGTACTTATTCAAGCAGAAAGATCTAAATTTGAGGTAGCGGAGATGGTTAGAGTTGCTAAAAGATGATGATGTCACCATATTGTATCACCTAGAGAAGGCCAATATGGTGGCCGATGCATTGAGTAGAAAGGCGGTGAGTATGGGCAGCCTTGCATATATTCCAGTTGGTGAGAGACCGTTGGCTTCAGACATTCAAACGTTGGCTAATCAGTTCGTGAGGTTGGATATTTCGCCTAGAAGTGTTCAAGCTTGTACAGTCACTCGGTCTTCTCTAATTGACCGTATCCAGGAGCGGCAGGATGATGACCCACATTTGGCGGTCCTTAGGGACACAGTTCGGCATGGTGATGCCAAGCAGGTTACAGTTGGAGATAATGGTGTTTTAAGGATGCAGGTTCGTTTATGTGTGCCTAATGTTGATGGCCTTCGTGAGTTGATCCTTGAGGAGGCTCACAGTTCTAAGTATTCGATTCATCCAGGTGCAACCAAAATGTACCAAGACTTGAGGCAGCATTATTGGTGGAGAATAATAAAGAAGGACATTGTTGCATATGTGGCTCGTTGCTTAAATTATCAGAAGGTAAAGTATGAGCATCAGAGACCTGGTGGTTTGCTTCAGCAGATAGAGATTCCTGAGTGGAAGTGGGAGCGTATCACTATTTACTTCGTTGTTGGACTCCGACGGATTTAGAGGAAATTTTACGCAGTTTGGATTATTGTAGATAGGCTGACTAATTCAGCACATTTCATTCCTGTTGCAAGTACTTATACTTTAGAGCGGTCGCCTTCATGGTGTGCCGGTACCTATCATTTCTGATCGGGGTACACAGTTTACTTCGCACTTTTGGAGGGCAGTTCAACGTGAGTTGGGTACAAGAGTGGAGTTGAGTACAACATTTCACCCTCAGACTGATGGGCAGTCTGAGCGTACCATTCAGATATTGGAGGATATGCTCCGTGCTTGTGTTGTCGAATTTGGAGGTTCGTGGGATCAGTTCTTGCCGTTAAAGGAGTTTTCTTATAATGATAGTTATCAGTCGATCATTCAGATGGCTCCTTATGAGGTGTTATATGGTAGACGGTGCAGATCGCCAGTTGGATAGTTTGAACAGGGAGAGGCTCGGTTGTTGGGTACAGAATTAGTTCAGGAGGCCTTAGATAAGTCAAGGTTATTCAGGAAAGTCTCTGTGCAGCTCAGTCTAGGAAAAAAAGTTATGCCGATCGTAAGGTTCGTGATGTGGCATTCATGGTTGGAGAGAGAGTATTGCTTCGTGTGTCGCCCATGAAGGGTGTTATGAGATTTGGGAAGAAGGATAGGTTGAGCCCTAGGTATATCGGGTCGTTTGAGATTCTTTATAGAGTGGGGGAGGTAGCTTATAGACTTGCATTGCGTCCAGGGTTATCCTCAGTTCATCCGGTATTCCACGTGTCTATGCTCCGGAAATATCATGGTGACCCGTCCTACGTGTTAGATTTCAGCTCTGTCCAATTGGACCAAGACTTGACGTATGAGGAGGAGCCGGTAGCCATTTTAGACCGGCAGGTTCGTCAGTTACGATCTGAGAGTTATCCTTCAATTCGAGTGCAATGGAGAGGCCAGCCCGTTGAGGCAGCTACTTGGGAGTCTGAGTCGAATATGAAGAGTAGATATCCACACTTGTTTGCCAATTCAGGTAATTTTCTATGTCTGTTCGAGGACGAACGTTTGTTTTAGAGGTGGAGATTGTGATGATCCCGGTACAGGTTTATTATGATGTTTAAAGGTTAAGTGTGAAATTTGGTGAAAAACGGAGTTCGTTTGACGTGATTCGGGCGTCCAGTTGAAAAGTTATGAACTATAAGAGTTCTTGATGAAAATGATGAGTTTTGAGGTTTAATTCATAGTTTTACGTGTTATTTTCATCATTTGATCACACGAGCAAGTTCGTATGATGTTATTAGACTTGCGTGCATGGTTGGTTTAGATCCCGAGGGCTCGGGTGAGTTTCGGATAGGCCACGGGATGTTTTGAACTTATGAAAAATTGCTGGTTTTCTATTTTCTGGTGCCCTGTAAATTAGTGATGCGCGATCGCATAACCTTCTCCGCGATCACATAGTGTAGATCGTGGGGGTCTTTTTTTGTTCTATGAGATCGCATAGCTATATCCGCGATCGCATAGTATTAATTTGCTGGGGGACAACTTTTGCTCTATGCGATCGCATAAATTCTTCCGCGATCACATAGTGTTAATTTGCTGGGACAACTTTTGTTCTATGCGCATAAATTCTACCACGATCGCATGGTGTTAATTTGTTGGGGACAAATTTTGTTCTATGCGATCGCATAAATTCTTCCGCGACCGCATAATGTTAATTTGTTGGGGACAACTTTTGTTCTATGCGATCGCATAAATTCTTCCGCGATCGCATAATGAAAATTTCAGGGGGTATTTTTTTTATTTCTATGCGGTTGCATCACTTTTTCCACGATCGCATTGAAGGCCGGCCTCACTTTTAAAGCAAAAACTAAGAATTTTTATGGTAAAAATTGAGGATTTGGGTAGAATTAGGAAATTTTTTAAAAATCAAATTTTTACATCGAATTAAGGTCGGATTTCAAAACTAATAGTATATTTAGGTTCGTGGGTGAATGGGTAACATACTTTTGGTCCGAACCCCGAGTTTGGATCAAGCGGGCCGGGGTTCGGGTTTTCACCTTTTTTTTAGAAAGCTTAGGAAAAGCCATGTTTTTCAATAAAGTTAGCTCCTTTAGCATAGATTGATGATATTGAGTTAATTATGATTATATTCGAGCAAGTTAGAGGTGAATTCAAAAGGGAAAGAAGTAATTGAGTAGTGAGTGGCCTACGAAATTGAGGTAAGTGTTTGGTCTAACTTTGACTTGAGGGAATAGGAATCCCCACTTATTTTCTATGTGAATTTGCATGTGTGTGGTGTATAGGTGAGGTGACGAGTATCTATGCACCACCAAATGGTCTGTTAAATATGATCCCTTTTCCCGTTCCCAATTTAATTGATTCTCGTCTTAATTGTTGTATGTTCATTTTTGTTTCCATGATTACTTGGCCTTGTTATTTTGTTGTCAAATATTGTTGTGGTTATTTTGGAAGGAGTATTGGTTGTTTTAGCTGGTTCCCTTGTGGTATAAAACGGTTGAGCGGTTTGGCATTGTTTTTACGATATATATATATATATATATATATATATATATATATATATTTCCTGTTGGTTTCATGGTTGAGAAGTTATTGATGATGTTTATGAGAAAAATACAATTTCTTATTTTTAATTGTTGAGACAAAAATATGGTGAAAGGCTTGGCCTAAATTGTGAAATTTATGAATAAATTGATATGAGATGTCTGGTGGAAGCGGGTTGCACGCCGCAACAAGGAGAGACAAGGGTGGACAGGTGGGATCGGGTTGCACGCCACAACAGGAGTAATAAGGGTGATATATTTAGGGAGGAGCAATAAGGGTGGACAGGTGGGAGCGGGTTGCACGCCGCAACAAGGAGCAATAAGTGAGGACATTTACATTTTTACTGAATTTCAAAGAAAATAAAGATTTGAAAGTCTTAAATGTTCATTTTACTATTTTTCATATTTTTGTACTACTTTTATTTAAAGATAAAGTTTGGAAACTTTGAAATTATTTGAGAATTGGTTATAGCTGAGACCTGGAATTATTATTGTCACAGGTTATTTTGTTAATGCCCCGCCGTAGCCTCGTCACTACTTCGTCGAGGTTAGGCTCGGCACTTACTCAGTACATGGGGTCGGTTGTACTGATACTACACTCTGCATTCTTTGTGCAGATCCAGGTACCGGCCAGCTGTTCAGACATTTAGAGCGGTTATTCAGTTACGCGGAGACACGAGGTATATCTGCCGGCGTCCGCAGATCCCGAGAATCTTCTCCCATTTTTATAAAATTGTTTTATTGTATTCAGGACAGTTGTACTGTTTCTTTCAGCCCAGTATTTGTAGTAGTCTTTAGTATTTCGTGAATTGTGACACCAGACTCTATGGTAGTTCTAGATTCATTTATATGATTAGTTTCGTGGCTCAGTTTAATTAATTAATTGTTTATTTCTCTTTATTATATTGGGAATCATTCATTAAAATCCAATAGACTCAGTTTACTTTAGATTATTTTATTATGTCTAAATGGATAAATAATGCAAAGTAGTTAATCTAATTCTAACATTGCTTGCCTAGAAAGTGTGGTGTTAGGCGCCATCACGATCCCTAAGGTTGGGAATTTAGGTTGTGACAGATTTTTAGGAAATGGGAGAACCCCCAAGAACAATGTAGTAGTAGTACCTAGTGATAGATTTCCTAGAGATGGGGTAGGCAGCCCAATCTGAATCAGAGTAGGCCTGCAGTGAAAAGTCAGTTGTGTTACTGACCAGATGCCTTAGGAAGGAGCATTGAGAAGATACCTAGGGGCATGTAGGGCAGCTAACATGTGAGGCACCTTAAGAGAGACCAAAAACTTATAGAGATATTTCACTGAGAAGGAGATATCTGGCCTTGTGTGTTGAAGGAAGTTGAGCTTGCCAATGAGCCTCCTATACAATGAGGGATCAGGAAGAGGATCCACAACATCAGGGGAAATATTAGAGTGTGGATCAAGAGGAGAAAGAACAGGCTTGACATCAAGGCAGTGAAATTCTTGTAGAAGATCCCTGGTGTACTTGTACTGATTGACAACATAACCTTGAGGAACTCTGTTGACTTCAAGACCAAGTAAATTGTGCACAGAACCAAGATCTTTCATTTTGAACTGCTGATCCAGAAAAGATTTCAAGGTAACCATCTCATCAGTGTTATTGCCAGCCAAGAGAATGTCATCTATATAAATTGCCAATAGAACAATGGATGAGGAAGACACCTTGGTAAACAGAGATGAATCATTCTTACTAGGGGAATACCCTCTTAAAATGAGAGAGGTAGAAATCTTGGAAAACCACTTCCTTGAGGCCACACAGAGATTTCCTCAACCTACATTCCAAAGGAGGATCAAAGGAGGTAGTGGTGACAGTGAGACCTATGGGGATCTTCATGTAGACCTCTTCATAAAGGTCATCATGCAAAAATGCATTGTTGATATCCAATTGGTGGACAACCAGTTATGCTTGATTGCAAGGGTCAGAAGACATTTTATTGTAGTGATCTTGACCACAAGACTGAAAGTTTCACTATCCATACCTTCCTGTTGAGAATCACTACTGATGACCAGCCTGTCCTTATACCTTTTAATGGACCCATCACTCCTCTATTTGACCTTATATATCCACTTGCAGGGAATAGCCTTTTTGCTAGGTGGCAAAGGCACAATATCCCAAGTATGATTGGTATCCAATGCCTGAAATTCCTTGAGTATAGCATCTTGCCATGCAGGTTGAGGTGCAGCCTGCAAAAAATACTGAGGCTCATGTAAAGGAGAAACTGGTAGGGAAAGCTTGGATTAGGCAGCAGAACTGACAGATATGCAGATGTAGTCTTTAAGGTAATTTCGAGTATTAAAGACTCTGGTGGAATGTCTGAGAGGAGCATGATATGTGCAGGGTGCAGAAGGAATGACAAATGAGGGAGAAGTTGAAGAAGAAGGAGGTACCTCAGTAGGAGAAGAATAAGATGGATAGATGAAAGGTGTTGGAGGAGGCTTGATAGAAGAAGTAGTAGGAGTAGGAGGCTGGATATCTTCAAAGAAAGTTAGAGTAGGAGCAGAAACTGAATAGGAAGGAGGTACAGAAGGAGGAGTAGAGTAGTGGTAGGGAAAAATATGCTCATGAAATGTGACATCTCTAGAGAAGAAGACAGAATGAGTATCTAAGTTAAAGAGTTTGTAACCCTTCTTGCCTAAGGGGTAGCCTAGAAATACACACGGAGAAGCTCTAGGCTGAAATTTATCTACTTGACAGGAAGTTTAGACTGGAAAAGTAAGCCCCTAGAGGTTTCTAAGAGATGCTTATATCTTCTTTCAACTACCCCATTCTGCTGAGGAGTGTGAGGTACAGTGGTCTGATGAATGATGCCAGATTCAGCAAAGAAAGAAGCAGTTTGAGAACTGGATCCAAGTTCAAAAGCATTGTCTGATCTAAGTGTTTGAACAAAAGTGTGAAAGTGAGTTTTGACCATGAAGACAAATGCTTTAATGAGATTGAAAGCATTGTTTTTGCAGGAGAGTAAGTAAATCCAAGTGACTCTAGAGTAGTCATCCATAATAGTTAGAAAGTATCTGAATCCATTGTATGTTGTAGTGTGATCGGTACACCACAAGTCAATATGAATAAGTTGAAAATAGTGAGTAGACTTAATAAAATTATCTGGAAAAGAAAGTCTTTGTTGCCTAGCTAAAGGACACAAAAAACAAATAAAAAATTGGTTAGAAGACAATATATTAGACAAACAAGAGATAATTTTAATTCTAGAAAAAGACACATGACCTAATCTTTGATGCCAAAAGAAATCAGATTTATTCATGGAAGTAACATGATTGCAAGAAGTAGCGCAAGCACTATAATCACATTTAGGTAATGAAGTAGTAGCTGAAGTGGTATTTATAGATGAAACAAGTTTACGCAACTCAAAAGATGATTGAATGACATACAACCCATTTTGTGCTCTACTAATTTCCAATGGTTTCTTCAAAGAAAAGCCATGCATAAGACAAGAAAATTTGGTAAAGAAGGTTGTGCAACTGAACTGGAAAACTAATTTGGGAACAAAAATGAGATTGAACTGAAAAAAAGGAACTAGGAGTACATTTGATAAAAATCAACACAAAAATTTAAAGAGCCAGTGCATGTGGCTTTTACTTTATAGCCATTTGGGAGTGTTACTAGAAAAAGAAAAGGCAAAGGTTGAATGTTGTGTAAAAGATCTTTGTGAGGTGTCATATGATTGGTTGCTCCTGAATCTAAAATCCAAGTGTTTGTCTTTGAGTCTGAAACAAAAGACAAGGCAACAGAATATACAGCAAGACGGCTATTGCTAGTGAAAAGATCCTGAAATGGTGTGGTTAGATAAGATTCTTAAAAAAGATTCATCAAGTGTTGATATTTCTCCTTGGTAAACCCATGAGCAGGATCAGATGTTGTGCCTTCAGTGGATGATGAAGAATTCATCCTAAGTTCATCAATTTGAGCATAAGTTGTAGACTTCTTTCCCCTAGTAAATTTGAAGTCTACTAGGAAGCCATGGAGTTTGTAACACTTGTCAACAGAATGTCCAAGCTTCTTAAGATATTTGCAAACACTAGTGACCCTCTTGTTGTCAAAATTTACCCTATAAACCTTGTTATCAGTATTGGACTGAGCAAGGGCAGGAGCTAGAGCAAGAGAGGAATATACAGAAAATGAGGTAAATTCTAAGAGGAAATTGGCCCCTGATGAGTGAACTTCCCTATGGTTTTCATCATTAAGGAATTGTGATAACCCGATAGGTCATCTAGAGCTTTAACTCTTAATTCTGTGTTTCGAAACCTCAAATAGCTCCTTTTAGCCTTCCTCGGTTTGCGTGCACACTCCGTGTCTTTTCTGGAAGTCTCTTATGTGAAAAATTGATTAAAAGGTGAATTCATTTGAATTGAATTCGGTCAATCTTTTGAGCCTCGGATCTGTGTTTTAACGGTCCCGATGGGTCCGTATCGTGATATGGGACTTGGGCTTGTGCCTGAAGTCAAATTCGGAAGTCCCTAGCTCGAGTTATTGCATTTTGTTGAAAATTTGAAGTTTAAAGAATTAAAGACTTTATAAATTTGACCGATATTTGACTTTGTTGATTGTTGAATCAAGTCACTGCATGGTTTTGAAGATTGACAAATGCCAACCCAGTTGAACCAGGTCCATCAGGGCAAACATAGTCAAACAGATCCATTGGCACGAGAAGCGTCCATGCACATGAGATAAACATTATCTGTGAACTAAGAGGTTATTTCCTAATCGAAAAGGTTGCAAATTGATAAGAAGATGGAGTTCGATTTCAGGTAGGATAGAATCAAGATCAAGAAAGTTGAGATAAACACAAACTCTTCCACCAAGGAAGAGTTGCATTTGAACTGAACAACATCTCAACTACTAACTCTATAAAATTTTGAAGCATTCCTGCTAAAGAATTTACGCACAAACACAGAAGTGAAACAAGAACTGAAAGCAAAATTACCAAAGCAATTTTGCAAGCAGAATTCTTGTGCGACACAAAAGCTACTTGAACCAGCTAGAAGAACCAGCTCCATCTGTTGTCTTTTGAGTCTAGTTGTTGTAGTAGGTGATTACATATTGTATATTTCAGATTTATCTAGAAGCAATTGTAATAGGTACGCACTGTTCAAGTTAGAGTTAATTTGAAGTTTGTCGCAAATAGCTAGAGGCTAGTTTGCCACAAAGGGATTAGAGTTAGTCCTTAGGTTTACAAAAGAGTTTATTTTGTAAATGTTGTTTGGCTCATTGATATCGTGAAGAGTTTGGGAAAATCCTACTGGGAAGTAGGTCGTGATTTTTTCACCTTTTGAGCCAGGTGTTTTCCACATAAAAAAGTTGTGTTCTTTAAATTCTGCAATTACTTTTCCGCAAATTGTAGAAGTTGGAACACAAAGAAGAACCAGTTTCTTCTATAGAGACTGCACTCGAAAATTGGACACTAGACAAATCACCCCCCCCCCTCTTGTGTGGTATTGACGTATAAAACATCAATTGGTATCAGAGCAGGTTATCCTTGAAAAGGCTAACACCTTCAAAAAGATCAAAATGAGTGCACCACTTGGAAACTGGGAGGTTCAATCAACTGCAAGGCCACCACTCTTTAATGGACAGTATTACTCCTGGTGGAAGAACAGGATGAAGGATCAATTGATTGGAGAAGACTATGAACTCTGGGACATAATCACTGATGGTCCTCTAGCCACCATGAAGAAGACTGCTGAAGGAGTAGATGTACCAAAAACTAGAGCTGACTGCACTGCTGAGGATCTGAAGAAATGGGAGAAAAATGCTAAGGCCAAAAAGTGGCTAGTTTGTGGACTAGGTCCAAACGAGTATAGTAGGATTCAAAGATGCACCACTGCCAAAGAAATCTGGGATACCTTACAAGTAGCTCACGAAGGAACACCTCAAGTGAAAAGATCAAGAGGTACTCTACTATACTCTCAGTATGAAAACTTCACTATGAAAGAAGGAGAGACAATCCAAGAAATGTACACAAGGTTCACAACTCTGACAAATGAACTTAAGTCTCTTGGTAGAGTCATTCTTGAAGAGGACAGGGTAGATAAGATCCTGACAAGGGTCTTACCAATTTCCTAGGAAAGTAAAATCACTGCTATCCAGGAATCCAAAAATATGGAAACCCTCAGATTGGACAAGCTAATTGGAAACCTTATTGCCTATGAACTTAGAAGGCAGACAATCAAAATGGATGCTCCAAAGAAGGAAATGAGTCTAGCGCTGAGAATCACTGAGGGAGCAGATCTGGAGGAAGACGAGATGGCCATGATTACCAAAGAATTCAGAAACTTTCTCATAAGGAAGAAGGGCATCTCTAGAGGTGGAAACTACAACAAAGCAAAAGCTCCAGAGAGGCCAACCAACAAGTGATGCTACAAGTATGGAAAGTCTGACCACCATATCAAGAACTGTCCCCAGTGGGAGGTGGAATGGAAAAAGGAGAGATTTGAAAGAAGGAACAGTAAGAAGGAACTGGTCCAACCTAAGAAAACCACAACAAAAGCTATGGTTGTTGCTTGGGGGGAAAGCTCAGATGGAGAATCAAAATATGGTGAGAATGAAGAACAGACGCTCATGGCAATTGGCGAATCAGATGAGGAATCATATGAAGAACCAGAGGTAAGTATATCCCATCTCAAAAACAAAATAAAGTTCCTATCTAAAGAAAAACTCTCTGAGTTGCTACTTGATTTCATGGATGATTCCGAAGAAACAACCAAAGAGAAAGAACAACTCTCTAAAGAGTATGCAATGCTACAGGCAAAAGGCATGAACCTGGAAATCAGAGTAAGTGAATCTGAAAAGAAAAACATTGTCTTGTTGAACCAGGTTCATCCACTTGAAACTAAGATCCTAGAGCTAAAATCTGAAATTTTAAAATTAAAGCTAGGAACTAGTAAAAAGACTGTTGATCACTCTCATATAATGTTAGAAGAAAATGTGGGAAAACTAAAAGATAAGATGTATACTAAGGATGAACAGATAAGGACACTTAAAGAAGAACTCGGTAAAGTCAAACATGAATTAGATCGTACTTGCAAATGGAATAAATCCTCTGATGCCTTGAAATGGCTTCAAGAAAATCATAGTAGCAACCGGAGAGGACTTGGCTGTGGGAGTCAATTGCCCAAGTGGGATCCCAAAATCAAGTATCTCACTCTTCCTGAGAATAAAATTTGCACCCACTGTGGTAAGGCTGGTCATTACAAAATTGAGTGTACTGCAAAAGAGCAGGCCAGTCGAAGAAATGAGAGCTTTGTTAAAAGAAAAAACTGGTTACCAAATTGGGCCAGAAAAAGCTTAATTCATCCTTTATCTCATAGAAAAGGACCCAAACTAGTTTGGGTTCTTAAGACTAACCCCTGATTTCTTTTTGTAGGTTCAAGTGAGAGGAAGCAGCCAAATTTGGTACTTGGATAGTGGCTGCTCAAAACATATGACAGGGAACAAGGAACAGTTCCTTTCACTTGAAAACCTCAAAGGAGGAAATGTCTCCTTTGGAAATGGAAAGAAAGGTGAAATTATCGGGGTTGGTAAGGTAGGTAAGGATGACACACGTTCCATTGAACATGTGTACTTGATAGATGGCTTGAAATATAGCCTGATCAGTGTGTCACAATTGTGTGACAAAGGTAACCTCGTTGCTTTCACTTCCACAAAATATTTTGTGATTTACCTGCTTACTGACAAGATTGTTTTGCAGGGAAAAAGAATGAATAACATCTATGTCATAGACTTGTCCACACTATCAGAAAATGAACTCACTTGCTTAAGTGTGTTGGACAGTGATCCCCTCCTTTGGCACAAAAGACTTGGTCACGCGAGTCTAAATCAGCTCAACAAATTAGTCTCTAAGGACTTAGTGGTAGGGCTTCCTAACATTAAGTTCAAGGAAGACAAAGTTTGTGAGGCATGTGCAAGGGGGAAGCAGGTAAGATCCTCATTCAAAATCAAGAAAATGGTCAGTACCACCAAGACATTGGAACTGGTTCATATGAACTTATGTGGTCCTATGAGAACTCTGAGCAGAAGTGGTAAGAAATATGCAATAGTGCTAGTTGATGATTACTCAAGGTTCACTTGGACCTTATTTCTGACATCTAAAGATGAAGCATTTGATATGTTCACTTCATTTGTTAGAAAAACTCAAAAACAGTTAGGAAATCAACTCGCATCAATAAGATCTGATCATGGTACTGAATTTGAGAATGCAAAGTTTGCTAAATTCTGATGAACATGGTATAAATCACAAATTTTTTCCCCTAGAACCCCACAGCAAAATGGGGTTGTTGAAAGAAATAACAGAATTCTTGAAGATATGGCTAGAACCATGCTTATTTCTAGCAAACTACCCCATAGCTTCTGGGAAGAAGCAATAAATACTGCATGCTACATAATAAATAGATGCATGACCAGACCACTGGTAGAGAAAATGCCTTATGAATTACTCAAAGGGAGAAAGCCCAACATATCACATCTTAGGGATTTTGGATGCAAGTGCTTTGTGCATAACAATGGCAAAGATTCCCTAGGTAAATTTGATCCCAGAAGTTATGAGGGAGTATTCTTGGGATATTCATCACATAGCAAGCTTATAAAGTATATAACAAAAGAACTATGTGTGTAGAGGAGAGTGTGCATGTTCTTTTTGATGAAACTAACACTCTTTCTGAGAGACATGAACCAGAAGATGAGGAGCTTGGACTGGTCAGAAGCAGTGAACAAATTGAAGCAGTTATGGAAGATGGAACAGGTGATGAACCAGGTCTAACTACCCCAAGCAACATGACAGGGGGAATTCAACAACAAATCACTCTGGACCTTGGCCCTGATCCTGCTCCACAACAACAAGACACCACGGGATCATCTAGAAGTGAACAATTGGTGCTCAAACCACACAGATATAAAAACTCTCATCCTCTTGAGACCATCATAACAAATTTGACATCCGGAATCAAAACAAGATCCTCCTTGAAAAATTTGTGTGCGTTTGATGCCTTTCTATCCTTGATCGAACCAAAGAACATTGTTGAAGCCTTACAGGATGCTAACTGTGTAAATGTCGTGCAAGAAGATCTGAATCAATTTGAAAGAAGTCAAGTATAGCACTTGGTACCCAGACCACTAGACAGATCAGTGATTGGCATAAAATGGGTCTTCAGGAACAAACTCGATGAGGATGGAACTGTTACAAGAAACAAGGCCAGACTGGTTGTCCAAGGATATAGTCAAGAAGAGGGAATTGACTATGATGAGACCTTTGCTTCTATGGTAAGATTGGAGGCAATCAGACTTCTTATAGCATTTGTTGCACACATGTAATTCACTCTCCATCAGATGGATGTAAAGAGTGCTTTCCTCAATGGCTATCTAAACGAAGAAGTAATTTTCAAACAGCCTCCAGGTTTTGAAAGCAAGGAGACACCTGACCATGTATACAAACTTGACAAGGACTTGTATGGACTCAAACAAGCACCAAGAGCATGGTATGAGCGGCTATCAAAATTCCTGCTAGAACATGGATACAAACGAGGTAAAATTGACGGTACCTTGTTCTTATAGGAAAAAGGTAAGGATCTTCTAGTTGTGAAAATATATGTGGATGATATCATATTTGGGGCAACCTTTGACAAATTGAGTAAGGAATTTGCTAAACTTATGGGGAGTGAGTTTGAGATGAGTATGATGGGTGAGTTAAACTTCTTTTAGGCTTGCAAATCAAGCAAAACTCAAATGGAACAACGATCCATCAACAAAAATATGTGAAAGAATTACTCAAAAGATTTAAAATGGAAGACTCAAAAGAAATTGACACCCCCATATCCATAACTACAAAATTAGATGTAGATGAACCTGGTTCATCTGTTGATCAAAAGCTATACAGAGGGAGGATTGGGTCTTTATTATATCTCACTGCCAGTATACCTGATATTGTGTTCAGTGTAGGACTGTGTGCAAGATTTCAGGCAAATTCAAAGGAGTCCCATCTAACTGCAGTGAAGAGAATTCTGAGATATCTGAAGGGCACTACTGATTTATGTCTTTGGTATCCTAAAGGTAATAATTTCGACCTTGTAGGATATGCTGATGAGATTATGTAGGTTTCCTGGTTGACAGGAAAAGTACTTCAGGCATGGCTTACTTTTTGGGCTCTTGCCTTGTGTCTTGGGCAACCAAGAAACAAAACTCAGTAGCCCTGTCTACTGTTGAGGCTGAATATGTAGATGCAGCCTCATGTTGTGCTTATTTTCTATGGATCAAGCAACAACTCATGAATTTTGGTATAGAGGTTGGATGCATTCCTATTTTCTGTGACAACACTAGTGCAATTAGCATGACGAAGAACCCGGTTCATCATAAGAGAACCAAGCACATAGATGTCAGACACCATTTCCTNTAATTGAATTTTGTGCTACTGATAAACAAATTGTAGATATTCTCACTAAAACACTAAGTAGGGAGCATTTTGAGAGAAACAAGCTAGAATTAGGGATGATTAAGATCACCTAATTGAAAAATAAAAATAGATTTTTTTGGCTAGAAACACTAAAATAGGTAGCTAACCAGACTAATCATTGCTCAGTATCATGACTTTACTGCCATACTATTTTTCCATGTATTAATATGATTCCCTGGATACTAATGATGTTTTTCTATCTTTGTAAATTGAGGAAAATTAAAGACTATAACGCGATGAACCTGGTTCATCGCTGCTGGTTCATCTGACTGACAAGGTACGTGCTCATCACCATACACTTATTGAAATAATTATAGTCACACATGAGCAGGACTTTATCTATATTTGGTTCATTTAAAATTATTAGTACTTATCCCAAAATGAACCTGTTTCAAAGAGTCCCATCGAACCTTAATTAGCCTAGATTTAGGGAGTCACAACCGTCTAAACATTAACACTCCTGCAGCGATTAGACTCCCACTTGACCAAGAATTATGCCCGGTGTACAATTAATAACCACATCTTTAAAAGGACATCATTACCTCCCCTCTTCAAAAGCATAATCGTCGAACCAAGTTCATCATTCCTCTCATACCAAAGTGATCAACATTCTTATCTCCCCAAATCTTCATAACAATGTCTTTTTCACCACCCCCTGCTTCATCTTCATCAACCACCCCTGATTACGGGGTCGGTCTTGATGACACTGGTTCTAATTCTCCATCGATACATAGATCACATTCTCCAACCAGGTCTCCGACCCCCCAAAACCCTCCAGTTCCTGAACCTATTCCTGAAGCTATCCCTGAACCCACTCCTTCACCCAAATCAGTCTCAGCCGTTACACCTAGCCCCACTCCAGCCCCCAGAAAACGTAGAGCAAAGGCGTTGGCTAGGAAAACAGTTGCCTTTGGTTCTCGTGCCAGAAAATTAAATGAGATACTTCAAGCCAGCAAGGTCCAAGACTCTAAATCTTCCAGTGAGTCCTTTAAATCTGCAAATGAGGATGAAGCACCAGGTTCATCTGACACTGAAAAGGGAAATCTTGAAGTTGGGTCTGCAACTAAAATGGTTGAAAACGGGTTTATCTTGATTGGGTCGATAGTGGATGTAGAGGTACCAGATAGGAGAATAAAAATTGGGAAAAATATAAACATTGAGAGAGAGGGAGAAGGGAGCTCAGAAAGGGGTTCTGGAGTGGNCTGCAAATGAGGATGAAGCACCAGGTTCATCTGACACTGAAAAGGGAAATCTTGAAGTTGGGTCTGCAACTAAAATGGTTGAAAACGGGTTTATCTTGATTGGGTCGATAGTGGATGTAGAGGTACCAGATAGGAGAATAAAAATTGGGAAAAATATAAACATTGAGAGAGAGGGAGAAGGGAGCTCAGAAAGGGGTTCTGGGAAGGAAGGTGCCACTCTGGCTATTTGTGGCCCCGCTCTTGTGATTGTTGAGGAAGGAGTCAAAGCTTTAGGGGGAAGAAATTCTAGGGAAGCAGCAGCAGGTCTGGAAAGCCTACAACAAGCAGTAGATGAACCTGGTTCATCTATTGAGGAAACGTTGGATGAGTTGATGATAAATTTGGGGGAGTCCTACAATCCCAAAAAGAAGAGAACTCCAAAATCCAATAAAGCCAATACCCCGGTTCCAACCAAGAAGAGGAAAGCTTCATCATTTGTTGATGCTCCTGCCCCAAAGAGTCGTGCTACTAGAAGCACTGTTAGGCAAGGAGAAGAAGAATTGGAAAAAGCTCTGAGAGAGAGCAAGAAAAAGAAGTCTGCCAAGGGAAAGGCAAAAGTTGGAGAGCCTGTTGAGGCAGTTCATGTTGATGACGATGAGATGGACCTGGTCCATCAAGAGGAGCAACCAACACCAATTGAGGTTGACACACCAAAACCCAAGAAATCTAGGGCTTCTTCCAAGAAGTCAGCATCTGTGTCTGCCACACTCTCAACAATTGCAAAGAGGACCAGGTCTGAGTAAAAGAAAGTAAAGATTGTTGAAGATGAGAAATGGAGTGGAGAAGAAGTGGAAGTGTCTGGTGAGGATACTGACAAACTCACAATGTTTAGAAAGCGTACTATCTTGAAAGGGAAGCTGTTTCGAGACCTGGAGGAGTCAGGGATGATTTTCCTGATGGATACCTTGGATGTGCAAGGGTGGAAGGACATGGTTCTTCACCTTGAGGGAAGGCTGGCTAGGAATGAGTTGGTTGAATTTATGTCCAACGCAGTTGTCAAAGATGGCAGGGTATCCTCCAAGGTTCAAGGGGTTTAGATTTCGTTTGATGAAAAAGGAGTTGGGGAAAGTGATGCATATCCCTTCTGAGGGTTATGATGATTATACTAGGCAAAGATGGCCTAATCTGGATGGTTTGCCCTCAGCTCTTCAAATCACCAGGTTTTTCTGTAAGAATGAGCAAGAACTTGAGCCCAGGGCAGTGTTTAAGAGTGAGTGAGGCCTCAGCACAAACTGTTCTTCGAGTTTGTGATAAAATTTCTGCTGCCTAGGCAAGAGCGAAGGCACATTGCCAGCTACATAGATCTCACGCTCATGGAGTGCTTGTACAGGGGTAAGCAGATCAATTGGCATGCCTTCATCATCCAGCTCTTGGACAGGGTTGTGAATGGATCCAAGGCACATGCTATACCTTATGAGTTTATCCTGACTGTGGTGCTTGATCACTTCAAGGTTCTAGTGAAGAAAGCTAAAATGGCTACTGCTAAGGACTACTTTGGGAAGAATACGCTGCCGACCTGTGACTACATTGTTAATATTACTGAGAATGAACCTGTTTCATCCAGGAAACTGCCTGTTAATAGCAAGGTCAGGACGCTTGTGCATGAAGGTGAGATCAAGGATGCGGAGATACTTCGTTTGAAATCTCGCCTTATTGAGGTTGAAGCTGAGCGTGATGCTCTCAGTGCTGAATTAACCAAAGAAAAGGACAAGAATGAGGGTGTTCTTCATCAAATGCTCTCCCTTCTTCAAGCCAAGACCACAACCTCCTCTGCCCCTTCCCAGCCTTAGGAGTCCAGTGCCTCCAAAAACCCCTTCTATGACCCAGTTTGGGATTGTCTAAATTCTGTTCTGCTTTTTGTTTTCTGTTTTGCTCATGGTTGCGACTGCTTTTAATTCTTTTTGTGTATGGTGCCTGATATGCTATCTAATCAATGAATTGTTCTTTTTGGTTATTGATTTTGTCTCGGTTTCTTAAATAGCTTACATTTGATTGGTTTCTTTTGATGATTAATTCATGATTTGCATCTGCAGTTGCCTCAATGGCCATGAGTAATTGTTAATACTTCTGGTAAGTTTATCATTTTGCAACTTTTCGATGATGCCAAAAGGTGAAAGATATGCTTTTCAAAATTTCAATGCTTTTTGTGATATTTATAACCTAATGAACCTAGTCTCTCTATGATGAATGCTTAAATCTATAAAAAGTGTCTATGTTGGATTGAAGTATGTACAGGGTTAAGCACAGAGTTTGTCATCATCAAAAAGGGGGAATTTGTTGAATCAAGTCACTGCATGATTTTGAAGATTGACAAATGCCAACCCAGTTGAACCAGGTCCATCAGGGCAAACATAGTCAAACAGACCCATTGGCACGAGAAGCGTCCATGCACAGGAGATAAACATTATCTGTGAACTAAGAGGTTATCTCCTAAGCGAAAAGGTTGCAAATTGATAAGAAGATGGAGTTCGATTTCAGGTAGGACAAAATCAAGATCAAGAAAGTTGAGATAAACACAAACTCTTCCACCAAGGAAGAGTTGCATTTGAACTGAACAACAACATCTCAACTACTGACTCTATAAAATGTAGAAGCATTCTTCCTGAAGAATTTACGCACAAACGCAGAAGTGAAACAAGAACTGAAAGCAAAATTACCAAAGCAATTTTGCAAGCAGAATCCTTGTGCGACACAAAAGCTACTTGAACCAGCTAGAAGAACCAGTTCCATCTGTTGTCTTTTGAGCCTAGTTGTTTGTAGTAGGTTATTACACATTGTATCTTTCAGCTTTATCTAGAAGCAATTGTAATAGGTATACACTGTT
The DNA here is from genome assembly GCA_005239525.1 of Nicotiana knightiana. NCBI lineage: Eukaryota > Viridiplantae > Streptophyta > Magnoliopsida > Solanales > Solanaceae > Nicotiana > Nicotiana knightiana. The sequence goes on from ML410581.1 coordinate 63,624, forward strand.
CAAGTTAGAGTTAACTTGAAGTTTGTCGCAAATAGCTAGAGGCTAGTTTTCCACAAAGGGATTAGAGTTAGTCCTTAGGTTTACAAAAGAGTTTATTTTGTAAATGCTGTTTGGCTCATTGATATAGTGAAGAGATTGGGATAATCCTACTGGGAAGTAGGTCGTGGTTTTTTCATCTTTTGAGCCAGGTGTTTTTCACGTAAAAATTACTGTGTTCTTTAAATTCTACAATTACTTTTCCGCAAACTGTAGAAGTTGGAACACCAAGAAGA
>ML410582.1:0-14079 GCA_005239525.1 Nicotiana knightiana
CTTGGCGTCTCTTCCATCCCCTTTGCCTTCGATTCTGTCTTGTTTTTCCTTTAGTTTCAAGGGTATACATGTATTCTCTTTCAGACTTGTATTTAGCACTCTTAGACAGTTCGTGAGTTTGTGACTCCATGCTTTTGGGAAACTTTGCGTCGATGTATTGTGATTGTCTCTACTTAGCTTATAACTGTATTTAGTTCTGCTGATTTAATGTCGAAGTATTTTAGCTTATTCTGAAAATTTGAAATTTTCATGCTAGTTTAGCTATATACGTTGGCTTGTCTAGCGGGTTCAACATTAGACGCCATCACGGCCCGATGGTGGGATTTCGGGGCGTGAAAGAACGTTTTTTTAAGAGATGGAGAATGTAACGACTCGACCAGTCCTTTTGCATTATCGGACCCCCGTTCCCCTAAATTAAACTTCCCATAGAGGCTTATTATGATTTATGACTTGCAGGGACTCGTGGTCCGAGATTCGGGGGTGTTTAGAGTGCTACAGGAGCATTTGGTTCCTGAAGGTTGGTCTTTAAGGCTAAGTTTGACTTCGGTCAACATTTTTAGTAAACGACCTCGGAATCGAGTTTAGACGATTTCGGTAGCTTCGTATGATGATTCCAGACTTGGGTGTATGTTCGGAATGGGTTTCTGATGAACCAGGAGCGTTTTGGCGCCAAACATTGAATTAAGAGTTCCCTAAGTTCCTACTATGGTTTGAGACGTGTTTTTGCGATATCGAGGTCCGAACGGAATTTCGAGACCGGGAATAGTTCTGTTATGTTGTTTATGACTTGCCTGCAAAATTTGGTGTCATTCCGAGTAGTATAAGTCATTTCGGCGCGTGGTTAGAGATGTCTAGAAAACTTAAAGTTCCTAAGCTTGGTTCTAGGTGTTTTGAGGAGTGATTTTGAGTTTTAGCGTTGTTTTAGGTGTTCCGAAGGCTCGATAGAGTCCGCATTATGATTTGGGACTCGTTGGTATATCTGGACGGGGGCTCGGGTGGGCCCAGGTGCCTCCCGGACACCACACGAGGCCAAAAACTAGTTGCATTAGCTGCTGGTGCACTTGTTCTGGTGTGACCGCAGGTGTGGTTGCCCAGTCGCAGGTGTGGGATCGCTCATGCGGTCCCAGCCTTGCAGGTGTGACACCCCAGTGGTCAGGCAATTCTCGCAGGTGCGGATAAAATTACGCAGGAGCGGAGCCACAAATGCGGTCTCCAGTCCGCAGGTCCGGGCCCAGGCATCCTAGTCCATTTCCGCAGGTGCGAGTGTTTCCTTCGTGAATTTGCGGAATCCGTTAACTTGAGAAATTACCCGTGAATTTTCTATTAAATCAAGTAGAAATCGTATATTAATGATCCTTAGGCTAGCGGTGAGTGTTTCCTTTGTGAATTTGCAGAATCCGAGCATATGGCCCGGGGTTGGATTGTATAATATCTTCAAGAATGGGAAATTTACTAAGTGAGTAGGAGAATTCCCATGTTTTGAGCATAAACTAATGAATTTGTATAACATTTGGCTAGTTTCAAGTCCTCGGGTGTAGAGTTCGAAGTTCGGGCGCGTTCTTAGTCCGGGAAGTAGGTTCGACACGAGGTGAGTCTCCCTTCTAACCTTGTAAGGGGAAATTCCCCCATAGGTAACTATAAACAATTGCATGTTCTTATTTGCGGGGGATACGCATGCACAAAGTGATGAGAGTCTGTGCGTAGCTACTACTATGTTATGTTGGGTAGTTCTAGGACTCACGAGCATGCTTATATGTGCCTTACATGTATTCCTAAACGTATCTTGATTTGCTTATTATACTTGATTTGTCATAATAATATTATGAAGTGGTGGTCCATAATATATTGCTTGAGTTCTTGCCTTAAAGAGAAATCTCTGATAACTCCCTAAAAAAATTGATAATTCTATGTATGTATGCGGCACCAGGCCATATGTATTATTCATGAGCGGATTAGCCCTACTATTATGTCAACCGCGTCGCATGTTTGATTCGCGAGCAGGGTAATGCATCTATGGTTCGAGCTGTTCGATCCTCAGACTGCACATGTTATTTTATCGCAACGTTTCGGTCGTACGTGTTCGGCCTGTTATGTGTTGTGTGATTCACTGGGATTTTGTTGTAATTATACAAACTGGTTTATGTCACTATGGGAAGTTAGTACATTATGTATTAAGTGAAATTTGACATGCAAAGGTAAATACAACTATGCTTGATGATATATCTCCTTGTGATTTCCACGACTATTATGCATGCCTAGTTCCTATTAAATCATGCTATTTAAAATGTTGACCCTAGTAAGTATCACGTCTACCTCTCGTCACTACCTCTTCGAGGTTAGGCGGGATACTCACTGGGTACATATCTGTTTATGTACTCATGCTGCACTTTTGTACTTAATTGTGCAGGTTCTGAGGCTGGTGCATCTGGTTATCAGACCGGATCTCGATTTTGATCTCAGTTGGACCCGACTTCACGGAGAGCTGCTTCCCCTGACGATTCTCGGTGGCACCTTGGAGTTTTATTTTGCTTATTTCCCGTCTATTCATTTCAGACACTGGGATTGTATATTATGTTATGTATATTCTGTTAGTATGCCTGTAGGACTTGTGACACTAGTTCCTGGCGCACACATGTAGTTGTCATTTTGATTTACGGGTATATATATATATGTGTGTGTGTGTGTGTGTGTGTGTGTGTGTGTGTGTATTTGCACATTCTCACTATGACCGTTTTGATTAAAACTGGTTAACTATCCTTGTCAAATCACGTTTTAACTATTAAAAACTGAGTGTATTTTTAAGTGTTTAAACTAGTAAAAATGAGCCTTTAGTAAATGTTTGAGTCGGCTTGCATGACCCCTCTTTTGGGCGCTATCACGACCTCGGTTAGGATTTTGGGTCGTGACACCATTACTGCTACCCATTGTGGATCTTGTGTTGCTTCCTTGATGGATCTAGGCTCTACTAGAACTGAAAAAGCCTGCAGATAAGCCTGATATATTGTAGGAAGGTGATCATAGCCAACATGATTTGAGATACAAAATTTGTATATCCCAGATAGCATTGTAATAGTTATATATTCTTTCATCCATATGCGATGGGTTATCTTTCTGGGCTCTCTTAGAGCATTTTGTGTTGGTAAATGTGATGATGTTGGTTCATGCACTAAGTCAGTAGCAGAATTCTCCTTTGTGACCTTAGTTAGTGCTGGACATTGAGTGTTTATCAGGTTCATCTGCTATAGTCTTGTAGATGTTGGTTCTACTTCTTCTATCTCTTAGTCCGTGGGATTAGTCTCTGTAGGAGAATGACCATGAACATGTGGATCAATGCCATCTAGATTTATAGATTGTATAGACTATAACTCAAGGATTCTATCTCCTGCACAAATAGCATGTTGAAGAAACATATCATCTATTTTTGTTCCTGTTTTCTTAAAAGGAAATTTGTTCTCTTGGAACACTACAACCCAGCTTACAAAGAAGGATCTTTTTTCTAGGTCATATACTGTATAACATTTATGTTTTTCTGAGTAACCAATGAATACTACGTTCCTAGCTCTGGATGCAAACTTATCTCCCCTGGGAAAGATTGTTGCATGACATTGACTAACAAAAATTCTCAGATGATCTATCTTGGGCTCCTTACTAAACAATAGGTCATAGGGAGTCTTTCCCATTACAAACTGACGTAGGCAAGCTATTGATCAGATAAATTGCAGTCTTACCACAATCATTCCAAAACCTTATAACAACTCCACTCTGAAACCTCAGTGACCTCACAACCTCTAAGATGTGCATGTGCTTTCTTTCTACTATTCTATTTTGATGTAGTGTTTAAGGGCAACTAGTTTGAGTTATAATACTATAAGAGGCCACAAACTATCACATTGTGCATTAAAGAATTTTGTACCATTGTCAGATCACAAAGACCCTACATTCATACAAAATTTATTCTTTATTACTAGAAGAAACTATCACGACCCAAAATCCACTAGTCGTGATGGCACCTAACTCTACACACTAGGTAAGCCAACTGACAGTCCATACAATCCAAATGAGCTTTATAGTTAAACACTGAAGAATTATATGAACATTTATATATTAACCCAAAGACTGGTAGTACGAATCACGAGCTTCTATGAATTTGATATTTACAAAATGTACAAATAAATACACGATCTATTTAAAAGTTGCATAAACAGATTAGCAAAATCTAAAGCTACCAAGGACAAGTGGCAGCTATATTCCGGAATGCACAGACATCTTTAGAGTCAGCTCCCGACATCACCAGCAGCCCCACTCCAAAATCTGCATGCAAGGTGCAAAAGTGTAGTATGAGTACAACCGACCTCATGTACCCAGTAAGTATCTTGTCTAACCTCGTCGAAGTAGTGCTGAGGCTTTTTAGTTAAAAGATATTCACTGATAAAATACGTACCAAAAACTAGCACTAGAACTATACTACGATATAACAGAAAAGAGTACACGAAACGAATATGCAAAGCAATAACTGATTGCTATAGGAGATCACAATTTAACATATTCCAATATCTCGACCAATCTTTTCCTTAGAGCGAAAACCAATAAACCACGATAGTCACTCCATAACTTTCATAGCGTGAGGAATGTATTCAAATATCAAGTCAACTGCACAGCAGCACCCTTCGTGCATTTATCTCATCCTCACAAAATATGTGTATAACAGTACCAACTGGATGGCGGAACTGCCGATAAAAAAATGACAAAGTAGGAAATAAGCAAGTAGCAATAATGAACGTGGATACACATATGGGCAATAGCAATAATACTAGGCGAAAAGTATAGGAGTAACGACAACAATTAGGAATGAAGAATATAAACTTCAACTAACTAGCATGGTGGAGGACTAGATATAGATATAACAAATATGAAGGGAACACATGATCTTTATAAATTAACAAGTAAAGGCATGAATGACTAACATGGTAGAAGACTTGTACTAAAGTACAACAAAATATATACGACATGGATGTAATTATAACGGTAGGATGTAGGTATAGTATTTGCAAGTTAAGCAAGAAGAAGGCATGGGCAACATAACAATTGAGATAGAGAACAAAGACAGAACAGTAACGACAAGTCACATAAGAACTATAAATACGACAATAACAGCTCAAGGTAAAGGCATAAATGTATCTACAAGAAAAGGATATCACAACATAATTCATGTCCCTCGTCCTCACCTGCAAGGAAACACCCTTCGTGCCATAAACTCGTGATAACATAAAAATCATGATAAAATAAATGCAATAGCACGACATTACCCTTCGTGCTTTTACTCTCAAATGATATGGCACGACATCACCATTCGTGCTTTATACTTTCCCTCATATGATAACATATATATAATGACACAGCATCACCCTTCGTGCTTTACAATCTTCCTTACCAAGCACATGTATATCAATGTCAAGCAAGGTAGGAAGCATAAATAACGTCAAGGGGAGTGTTTAAATGAATATTCCAAATGAACCACATTCACAACTTTCAAGCCAACAATAGTTCAACAAACCCTCAATAGCCTTATTATTCAAGTATTTCAACAAATCTCAAGAATGATCTACAGCACGAGTATATAATCTAATATCTAAGAATATCGGTCGTAGCAAGGTAAAAATGATTAAGCATAATGATGACCGAATTAGACACATAAATGTTTTTCTCAGAATTTCACCAAATTTTGATTAAGTTATAATAAACTAAATCTTAGTTTCAAACATTTAATTCTACATTCTTAGTATCTATGAGTCAAGTAAGACATGAAGCAAGAAGGTCATATAATCCTACAAGGCAAAATTCATAGTATAATCTACCCCCGAGCATGATTAACCCTGGCACATGCATATATGCTCATCACCTCATATATGTATCACTCATGCATGTAGCAAATAATGTCAAANGCAAGGCACAATTCATAGTATAATCTACCCCCGAGCATGATTAACCCTGGCACATGCATATATGCTCATCACCTCATATGTGTATCACCCATGCATGTAGCAAATAATGTCAAATAGTAGAAAAAATTTCCTCAATAATGTTAGGCAAAACACTTACCTTCAACAAGCCAAATCAATACACTAGAAGCGTCGTCCTGCTCAAATAATCCTCCAAACGGCTTGAGACTAGCCAAAAGCAACTCAAATACATCAAATAATGCTAAAGGAAACAAACCCAATCGATAAAGGTCAAATCTTTTATCAAAAGCCCAAACTCATCCAAAAAGTCCAACCGGGGCCCGCACCTTAGAACCCGACAAATCTCACAAAATATGACAACTCATTCAATTACGAGTCCGACCATACTAGTTTCACTCAAATCTGACGCTGAAACGATGTTCAAAACTCAAAAATTCACTTTAGGAAAGTTTAGACAAATACCCTTAATTTCTCTTTTGAAACCCTCGATCAAATGCTGAAAACGAAGATAGATTCATGGTATAAAACCAAAAATGAGTAGAGAGCACATAATCCAATCCACTTGGTGAAAATTACTTCAAGAATCGCCTCAATCCAAGCTCCATAGCTCGAAATATGCAAATATGGCAGAAACCCCGGAAATTGAGTACTATATATTCACCTAACAGGAATACCTTACGCAATCGCAAAGAACAAGCTCAGCAGCCTCATAAAATACCTTATGCGATCGCATAACAGACCATAAGAACACGATCATTACCTTTATCAGAGTTATGCGATCGCAGCACACACAATGTGAAGGCGAAGAAGAAGCCATTGCCCATTTTAGTCCAAACTACTACGCCAACGTGGGAGTACTTCTGTGAACACGGTGCACAAACAGCAATAGCCTACGTGAACGCAGATTGTTATGTGCGAACGTGAAGAAATACTCAATTCCACTTTTTACCTCTACGCGATCGCATCCCTCAATCTGGGATTGCGAAGAACACTGAGCACACCAGATATCAACATAACCAGTAGTGCATACGGTGAAGAAATGGGCTGAAATCGATCAGAAACACGCTTGAGCCCCATGGGACAAAGTCTGAATATTCCAGAAAGTCTCATAACTTAACACGGACCGGCTCGAGAACTAAAATCACACATAATAACATTGAGACAGTGAATCGCACCTCAAATAAAAAATCAATGAACTTTAAACTTCAAAAACTCGCGCCGAAACGTGTAAAATCAACCCAGAATGAACCCAAATTTTTCACCCTAGTACCAAATGACATATGGAAGCTATTCAAATCCATGAAACCAATATTCGAATATGATATCCTCAAAGTCAACTTCCGGTCAAACTTATGAACTTTCCAAACCTTCAAATTTCCACATTTCTCCAATTCGTGCCAAATCCTTCTAGAAATATCGAAATGCGAATCCAGTCATACGCCCAAGTCCAAAATCACCATCCGAACCTAACGAAAAATCAAAACTGCAATCTGAGGTCAAATGCTAAAAGTTAAATTTTGTCAACTCTTCTAACTTAAAGCTTCAATCTTGAAGTCCATTCTTCCAAATCGATTCCGTATAACTTGAAAACCAGAACCAGTCGGTCGTTACATCCACCCCCACTTAAACATATGTTCGTCCTCAAACGTGTCAGGAGTCATTCCAAAGCTATAAAATCATAGTGTAACCTTACCATGCACGTACTCGGGGGTGATCCCACATCGCCCTGCTCCATATAAACCTGCCAACATAACATAACTGGAGATCCTTACTTCAACCTTAGCTCATAAGCCTTAGAACCCAAATTTTCCAACATTCGAAATTCCTTACAAGGCCTGAATCTCGCATCTACACATTAGATAAGTCTGAGCAAGCTATATTAAGTCATAACCATAACCCAAGATGTATTCACATGATATACCCCATCACACAGATACTCACAGGAGTAACTTCTAACCTCTATGTCTATCCAAAAATGAATTCGGTATCGGGAGTAAACCTCATGTCGATTAGAACTCCTTTCAAAACCTTCTTATACTGCCGATGATGAAAGAAACACGCATAATCTATTAACCACTCATCTGATCAATAATATATGAAGCTCGCTCGTCCTACTAGGGCCATTTCCCAAATCCCCATAAAAAATATAGTATCATTCTTCCAAACGTTCTTTATCCCCATACGATAGTGCAAATCTCAGCTCTAGAAACCTCATCTTAGCCAATACAAGCAGCCCAATCGACAAGTCTCGCAAAAAACCATATGGAACCCCATACAATGCGGTCCAATACACCAACAAGTAATAATTCATACATGACAAATAATACTAAGAAAGTTAAATAAGGAAGCTACTAAGCAAGTTAAATAGGCAGGGTAATTTTGACATTTTCCTATGAACTATTTTCAATAAGGTGAAAGTAAAATACACAAAATAATCATAAGGAGTTACATTTCATCATAGTACCATTGTGGCGTGCAACCCGATCCCATCATATCAATCCGCATAGGGTACTCATCAAGCCATAATACCCGGGCTCATTGGTCACATGTGTGTCAACGTCAAGCACAATAGAGTGCACAAAATATAACTGTGGAAAAATTATTAGGAAAAAACAATATTGAGAAGGACAAGAGCAACTATGGTGCAACAAGAAAATCAGTATCACGAAGGTCATCTCGCCCATAATGTCATGAGGCCTAAATTGCATCACAATATACGTGCGAAGAATCATGTAACCCTCAATACCTGTCATAGGATAAGAGAAAACACATAACATAGACCAGGGTGTGAATAGAATCTACTCCGCCAAATGATATACTTGTTGTAACATGTTACAACCCATGCTTTCGTATGTGAGAGTACGTCGTAAGTCAATTGATGTAAGATCACAAATGAGATCATATTTGAAAGCACATAAAGTAATTTAATCATGTTACCATGGAGGTTACAAATATTTAAGATCACAGATAACAAGTTCCAATATGGTTGAAAGGCTTAGAAGCTAAATAAATTGATGAAAATAAATTTTGTCGAATGTCGACAAGTTGGAAATGTTATAAGATGTACTTTTTGGGTGATATTAGGGTACTTAACATGAAAAGGAGGTTATGTTATGAGTTATTTTAGTCTTATGAAAGTTGTGTATTACATTTGGAATTCAAGCGAGTTGTGGAACAAAAGTCGGCAAAGGTCATCACAAGTTACATTCATAAAAATACTAAAAAATTAGGTCAAATGTAGTTGAGAATTTCTCCCAACGGACATGAAATTACCGGATGATATACCTACCAAATTGAAGATCTATGAATCTAGGTTCCAATGGAGTAAACTGTTCATTGATACAAAATAGGAGTAGAGAGATATTTGTAGTTTTCCAAGACTGCACAGACTGCATATGTGACAAGTAGGTGTGTCACTAAAGCTATTTGAGTAATACATTTAGTGTGTTATATAAGGTATTTTTGGGACATATTATATACCAAATTGAAGTTCTTGGAATTTAGTTTCCAATTCTCTTAAGCATTGGTTCATACAACATCCAGATAAAAAGATATAAGCATTGTAATATGGGCCAATGCTAGGGTGCCAAGCTAGCAACTCTTCAACTTTTCCAAAGTTGTTATATATAAGTCTTAGGTCGGCTTTCTCTTCATATTTCAGTATAACACGGACATAGAACACCCCCTAAACATATCATTAATCTATCTTCAAGGGTTTCAAATGGTATTAACATCCTGGGTACGAAATCAAGAAGCGATAACACTAGAACGATCCCTACAACATAAGTATCATTATACCGCCTCTCTATTTCTTTGTAGTTTGAGTTTTGGAAGGTACTTCATAGTTAAGAAAACATCTACTTTATGTATTTAAACTTTAAATTTTAAGGAATTTTGATAAATTCATTTCCTAATAGTTAGAACTCAAGGACGGTGATCGGAAGTCGTGAGTTCGAGTTATTCGACTTGTAGTGGACGGTTTTGTAGGATGTTTCATATTTCTTTTGGGCTGTCTATTTTGCTGATGTTTTATGGATTTTTGGAGGAAAGTTTGTGGAGAAAAACTAAATAATTACGGAATGGTGGTCTGGTCATTCGTCGTTACATTTTTAGGTTGTTTGACACTACTTTTGTTGTCATTTTATGTATGAAGTGATTAGGGTGTGTGGCTGTTTTGGGACATATTTTGATGGAGATAAGATTGTAAAATAATGCATATATGTTGTTATTGTTTTGTTCTTGGTCTTGTTAATATATGGTATTGGAGGAGGACCTTGTTACAGGGGAGATGTTGCCCAAATTTTCGTAAACGAGCGACTAGTTTCGTTGCAAACATAGCCTTTACTCAACACTGATTTTGAATCTCCTTATGATGTGGTAGATTGAGTTGAGTTGTTTGAAGAATTTCTTGGAATATATTAAGGAATCAATAGAGTTAAGGTATGTTAAGGCTATACCTTTCTTCATTTTGGCATGATCTAATAACGACATGTGTTTGATGACGAGACATAAAGAGAAGTTCATACTCCCGAATTTATATAGATTATCCTAGCCTCATAAATTACAGTATTCTCCTTTATCGGGACTTCATATTCAATTGAGTGTTGTCTTCTTCCGGTCAAGAGAGAAGAGAGCCTATATATACAGTATTACAGTATTATCATTACCATCGAGCTATAATCGATGGGCAGGCCCCTATTGGGCAACCTCTTATCAGATGGTAAGTTATATATCGAGTGTACTGTGGCCAAGAGCCTATGAGAGAGCCTAGTTGGCCAAGATACAGATCTTAGTATGGCCGAGCGCCTATGAGAGAGCCTACTACGACAAAGAAGATATATATATATATATATGGTCGGACAACTATATTACTTACTATATTGAGAGACTTGAGTCAGTATCAGCAGGTAAGCATATCTTCAGATTATATTTGATTCCCAGTTACTTTTAGTTATTATATTATCAGTTCAATTTCATCTTTCAGTTATTATGTCGCCTTACATACTCGGTGCATTATTTCGTACTGACGTGTAAGGACCCATAAAATTGTTAACCAAAAACTAGCCGTGGTTCAGACTTTTTGGATTGAACAGTACCCTTCGAACTAAGAAGAAAATGTTTCTCAAAATTGCACGTTTCTGCGGCCCAGTATGTGGCCGCATAATCACTCTACCGACCGCATAATGGTCGTAGAGTGAGGCAGGAAACTGGCCAAATTTGAGGCCAGTTATGCGGCCCAATTATGCGATCGTATAATCGCTTTGCGAGCATTATATCGATCGCATATCTGCCTTGAACTTTTGTGGATTAGAATTCTCCGGTGCATTATGCGACAGCAGAATATGTATACGGACCGCATAACGGTGGCATACACGGTCAGAAATTTTGACTTCCTGGAGGCTATTTCTACGGTCACTTTGCGGACCTCACATCTATTATGCGGACGCATATCGCATACTTGTGACGGGGTTCGCATTTTTCTTATTTTTAGACCCGATCCTATTTTGATAAAAAAACATATATCCCTCATCATTTTGAGCCATTTTCTGATATTTATAGTGAGGAAGAGGGATTCTTAGAGTGAGAAAGATCATCCATCCAAAAAAATTCATCATTCTTACTAAATGCTTGGAGATTTTCAAGAAGGCCATAAAATTAGAGAATAGATTGAAGGTAAAAACAAGTCTAGTAAAAGGGGGAATAATTGGTAAAGTAAATGTGGTGTGGGGGAGGTAAGTTTCTTGTATGCATGTATTCCTAGAATGGGAGGGGAGGTCGTAAGCTAAGAATGGGTGGAAGAACGGTAGAATGATTGATAAAAGGCCTAAGATTAGTAATGCAAACCTAGTGATTGGCAAAATGCTCTAATGAGCTAGAATTATGATTATTCTCCTAATTATGGGTTCAATTTTGCTATATTGTTAGAATATATTGAAGTCGCTAATATCGTGATTGTCTGAAAGCTCTAAATAAAACTCAATTAAGGTGTGTATGGCTAGATATATTCTTCTTAGAATCGAGCTCCTGATGCTCGATTATTTGGTGTAAGTTCCTGAATTGGTCGTACTTGAATTAAATGTCTTAATGTGTTGAGTCATGTTCCATGACTGTTCTGAGCGTTTACCATGCCAACATGATATTTAAGAATGTGATTATGATTCCCCGAGCCTCCCTCCTTTATGTGTGCAATGCCCTATGTGATGGTACTTTTCAATATAAAGGAAAAATGTTATTTGAACGAATAAGAAGGGAAAAAGACTTGAATTGAAAAAGTGTCCAAGTGCCAAGAACTATGTAATAAAGGATGGGAAGGAAATGTGAAGCATTGATGATTATTATGACTGACTTCCCTTATGTTTCAATGTTCATTGTATTGAGATTGATGTTTTCCTTTCATACTAGTACTATTTGAATGTACAAACGTCCTTTTTGCCGGGGTCGCTACATCTTTGAATGGATATATGTGGTTCCGTTGCAGATAGTACTGATCGCAGTTAGTGGTTCCTTCCCTCTCTTGTCACAGCAGTCTTGGTGATCCCCACCTTCCTCCCGGGGTCATGTATAGTATACGTTGTGCTCTTTTTGTATAATTGCCATATTTTGAGGTATAGCCGGGGCCTTGTCACCAACATCGTCATGTTATTCTTTTGTATCTTTAAAGGCTCCGTAGATGTTTATGTGGGTCATGTTTGGGTGTCGGGGTGGTCGTTGGATCAACTTGTAATTTAACTCTCTTCCACTAAATTGTAAATTGTATGTACTTATGGAAACTTAACTATGGAAATATGTATATAAGGAAGAATGGACCAGCAATATATGTAAATTTATTAACTCACCTCTTCCCTAGTTAAGAAATAGTAATACGTCCCCTTTTGGTTTATGAATGGGCCGGGTAGGAAAGGCTTAACAGGCTTGCTCTATCGGGTTCACTCAGTTGAGCGTCGGTCGCTGCATTTCATGCCTGCAAGTCCTGATTGACAGTTGGATAGACCCTCCAGTAGACAGAGTCTATCATCATCTTGGTTGGTAAGTTTCACTTCCTCGGAGTTACCAAGTCTATACCTTGGAGTCTATTTTATATATACATGATTGATGGGTAGGTCGAGGCCCTGTCCCGACCATGATACAGTTCAACTATCGCTAGAGGCTTGTAGATGAGTCCTGCATATTTTTTTATATCATTAGATGTTCATGGCAGCTTCATTGGCCTGCACAATTATATATATCAATTTTTGGGTATGTTTACCCCACAGATAAAAGAGACTTTATTTTCAGACGATTCAGAATTTGGCCTCATCGGCCTAAGTTGAGGGTTACCCCTCCATCATTCACATTTACGGAGTGGTAATCTTGGGCCGAGTATGGCATGGGTGCCGGCCACGCCTCTTCAAGTTTGGGGCGTGACATAACAGCAGCGTAGGAGCCAAAATATCTGATCAGATACAGAATACACATCCTCATTAGGCTCTCAAATAATTCCCAAACTAGATTCCGATCATTCCCGAATGGGCAAATAACGTTCCACAAGCCCATAGGAACCTTTCCATAACACATACCATCAATCATACAATCTTCCACATTCCTACACAAGTTGCAATCAAGTAAAAGTCTTCCAACAAGAACATCCGGTCTCTGAACCTCTTGTACTAGAATTCCATACCCGATCTCAACACCGCCACTCAAATAGTTGATGCATCATTCATACTCCATCATCTTACGGAAAAATACCCACAAGTCAAAACACATTGTACATACCAATAGACGAACTCTCCTCCAGTGGAAACAGATAGTTCCAGCAAAACCTTAAACACCCGAAATCTTCTGTGTCTTCAAGAATTCATATCCTTCCCCCCAAGACTAAACCGCAACCTGGTGCATGAAACCTTTCTGTCACGACCCAAAAAACCAAAATGTTTTGATGGCGCCTATCGATGGTACTAGGGAAGACGACTTACCAAAGATACTTCAACAATCAATAAAATAGTAATGTAAAAATTTTCATATCAGGAATGTTTCATAAAACTCAAAGTTAAACTCAAAATAGAAATAAAGTGCAGAATACTAGCTCCAAACATCGGGTGTGACCAAGTCATGAGCAACTAGACTTTAAATCTAAAAG
>ML410583.1:6887-17045 GCA_005239525.1 Nicotiana knightiana
CAAAATCTCAATCAAAACCCAAAAATTTGGTTGAAGAACTTTTCCCATTTTTTCCAATTTTCTCAACCCAAATACAAAATTAAAGGATGGAATCAACTATAGATTAATGAAATATAACCATAATGGAGTCAAGAATCATTACCTAATAGCTTCCTCTTAAAATCCCCCAAAATTTCGTCCAAATCCGAGCTCTCTATCTCAAGTTTTGATAAAAATGGCCTAACCCTCGTTTTTGAAATGTTTATAACTACCCATTGATCCCTTCTTCGTGAACGCAGAAGAACCCTCGCGTTCGTGAAGCAAAAAATTGCTTCAGTCCAAAATTCTTCATTGTGAACGCGATGACCTAATAGAGAACGTGAAGCTTACTCAGCTCAACTATACGCGAACCCGGGAACGCGAACGCGTAGGCAAAATTGCTTGAAGACTCAGTTGACCAGCTTTCTCTACGCGAATGCGGGACCTTCATCACGAACGTGTAGACTTATTACCTCAGAGCTTCGCGAACGCGGGATCTTTATCGCAAACGCGAAGCACAAATCCTCTCCTGTCTCCAGTTCCTCTTCGCGAACGCAGAACTCCCCTCACGAAGCGAAAAAGGAAACTAGTAACTGGAAACACCAAAAATTCTGTGTCACGACCTGGAATTTCCACCGTCGGGACCTTTATGGCGCCTAACATTTCACTTGCTAGGCAAGCCAACGTTAGAGAGTTCTTAATGCCAACTCTAGACATTTTCAATAATAAGAACAATTAAGCTAAACATAAACTAAAACAACTTTGCGGAATAACATAAACCCGTAATATTTGAAACATTTAGGATCTGGAGTCACAACTCACGAGCTACTATGAATTACTACAAATAGAGTCTAAAAAGGAAATACATTGTTCTGAAGTGAAGAAACAGTAAATGATAAAACTAAGAATAGACTCCAGGTTCTGCGGACGCCAGCAGATCTACCTTGGGTGTCCTGATAGCAAATCCAACAGCTAACATCTCGATCAGCTAGGGCCGATACTAGAATCTGAACAAGACGAGAAGAGTATAGTATGAGTACAATGGACCCAATGTACTCGTAAGTGTCGAGCCTAACCTCGACGAAGTAGTGACGAGGCAAAGACAAGACACCTACCAAATAACCTATGCACATAACAACATATGTACAAAAATAACGGCAAGTAATATAGGGAGGGGGACTTACTGAGGGGAATACAAGATAGAGAATCACAACAGTAATGGTAACTTGAACAACCAATATACCTTGAACCAATAAGAACAAGTAAACGCAGTAAAGGAAAATGCACGGCCTCACCCTTCGTGCTTTTACTCTCAACCTCACCATATAAGTCAATAGAAACGACACGGTATCACCCTTCGTGCATTGGCTCTCATAACATGTCACAACATCACCCTTCGTGCTTTCACTCTCACAATATTTCACGGCATCACCCTTCTGCTTTTACTCTCAACCTCACCATATAAGTCAATAGAAACGATACGACATCACCCTTCGTGCATTAACACTCTCCCATACCATAAAGCAATGAACAAATAACAACAGGGACATAAAATTAACGAGAACAAGCCTTACTTCAATATTTGGTTCCACGATACTAATCTCAACTTTGAAATCAATACTCAATTATCACTAAAGATTTGTAAACATGGAAAGGATGCTCAATTTAACAATACTAGTCTAACATGGATAACATGATTAAAAAAGGCAATAATTACAAGAAACCAAGTCCCGCCCGCATGCTTTAACCCGAAAACAACACATAAGTACTTGTCACCTCACATAGACGTTGTACCCGACATCTAAACATGTAGAAAATAGACAAACAAATTATATTCCCTCAAGTCAAGGTTAACCACGACACTTACCTCGCTCCAACGACCAAACTCAAAGCTCAACCACGACTTTTCCTTTCACGCAAACCTCTAAACCAATAGAATCCAGAAAATTACCAACCAAACGATTCAATTTAAGCCTTCAGAACTACCCACGATTGTAAAGAATTCAATTTAGGTCATTATTGAAAAAGTCAACAAAAGTCAACACCCAGGTCCGCTTGGTTCAAACCTGAAATTCGGACCAAAACTCGATTACCCATTCACCCCCGAGCCCGGTTATGTAGTTTGTTTTGGAATTCGAGCTAAATTTGAGGTCTACATCTCCAATTTACCAAATCCTTAATTTCTACCCAAAAACTCCCAATTCAACCATGAAAACTCTAGATTTTAGGTTGGAAACTTGTGAAATGTAATGAAAGATTGAAAGGAAATAGGTTAGTATCACTTATCAATGATTTGGGGAAGAAAGAGTCTTTGAAAAAACGCCTCTAAGGTTTTAGGTTTTGAAAATTTAAAGAATGAACAAAAAATCCCATCTAAGTCATATTTTGTTGAGCTGCAGATGTGACATTTGCGACCTGGGCTTCGCAAATGCGAGAAATCCGTCACATTTGTGAAGTTTCCCTGATAGAATATAAGAGTCCACCAAATTGTATAGAGACCTGGTCCTATATCAGTTCCCGAAGTACGAACCAATAAAACAATAAGTAAATAAGACACATGATTTTTACGTAGAAAAATCCCAATTTAATGGGATAAAAACCACGACCTACACCGGTAGGGTTTCAACTTCACTAACTTGTAATGCACTTGTTACCAACCACTTTGTAATGACTCTATTGCAAAGACTTCAACCTCACTAACTTGTAATACACATATTATAAGCCACTTTGCAATACACCTATTACAAAGACTTCAACTCATGACTAACTCTAGTCACGACACAAACACATAAGGTTTATGGTTTACAAGGGGTTCCTAAGTAACGCTTCTAGATAAGCAAAGTAGGAATTACAATGAAGAGAAAATACAAAGGTACAACTCAACTAAGGACATACAAGGACTCGTTATGGAACTGGTCCGTAGTAGTGTTGCACTTTGTTCTTGATACACTTGTGACTTCAATGCTAAATGATAAGATCTTGAATGCTTGAGAGAATATCACCAAATGTTCAAGTGATGTTTTGTTGCAATACTTCTTGTTGATATACTGATGTTTTATACGTCAATACAACAAAATAGGGGGGGGGGGGGGATTTGTGNTGGTGTTCCAACTTCTACAGTTTGCGGAAAAGTAATTGTAAAATCTAAAGAACACAATAATTTTTACGTGGAAAAACACCTGGCTCAAGGTGAAAGAACCACGACCTACTTCCCAGTAG
The DNA here is from genome assembly GCA_005239525.1 of Nicotiana knightiana. Lineage (NCBI taxonomy): Eukaryota > Viridiplantae > Streptophyta > Magnoliopsida > Solanales > Solanaceae > Nicotiana > Nicotiana knightiana. Next base: position 10,125 of record ML410583.1, read on the forward strand.
GATTTTCCCAAACTCTTCACTATGTCAACGAGCCAAACAACATTTACAAACTAAACTCTTTTGTAAACCTAAGGACTAACTCTAATCCCTTTGTGGAAAACTAGCCTCTAGATATTTGCGACAAACTTCAAGTTAACTCTAACTTGAACAATGTGTACCTATTATAATTGCTTATAGATAAAGCTGAAAGATACAATATGAAATCGCCTACTACAAACAACTAGACTCAAAAGACAATAGATGGAACTGGTTATTCTAGATGGTTCAAGTAGCTTTTGTGTCGCCCAAGAATTCTGCTTGCCAAATTGCTTTGGTAATTTTTGTTTCAGTTCTTGTTTCACTTCTGTGTTTGTGCGTTGTTTTTCGGTAGGAATGCTTCAACATTTTATAGAGTCAGTAGTTGAGACATTGTTGTTCAGTTCTAATACAACTCTTCCTTGGTGGAAGAGTTTGAGTTTATCTCAACCTCCTTGATCTCGATTCTGTCCTACCTGAAATCAAACTCCATCTTCTTATTAATTTGCAACCTTTTCACTTAGGAGATAACCTTTTAGTTCTAGATAACCTCTTAGTTCACAGATAATGTTTATCTCCTGTGCATGGACGCTTCTCATGCCAATGGGTCTGTTTGACTATGTTTTCCCTGATGGACCTGGTTCAAATGAGTTGGCATTTGTCAATCTTCAAAACCATGGAGTGACTTGATTCAAAAAATACCCCCCTTTTGATGATGACAAACTCTGTGCTTAACCTTGTACATACTTCAATCTAACATAGACACTTTTTATAGATTTAAGCATTCATCATAGAAGGACCAGGTTCATAAGGTTATAAATATCACTTTGAAATTTAGAAAAAGAACATATCTTCCCCCTTTTGGCATCATCGAAAAGTTGCAAAATGATAAACTTACCAGAAGTATTAACAATTACTCATGGCCATTGAGGCAACTACAAATGCAAATCATGAATTAATCATCAAAGGAAACCAATCAAATGTAAGCTATTTAAGAAACCGAGACAAAATCAATAACCAAACAACAAAATTCATTGATTAGACAGCATATCGGGCACCATATACAAAAATAATTAATAACAGTCGCAACCATGAGCAAAACAGAAAACAAAGAAAAGAACAATCCCAAACTAGGTCATAGAAAGGTTTTTTTGGAGGCACTGGACTCCTAAAGCTGGGAAGGGGCAGAGGAGGTTGTGGTCTTGGCTTGAAGAAGAGAGAGCATTTGATGAAGAACACCCTCATTCTTCTCCTTTTCTTTGGCTAATTCAGCTTTGAGAGCATCCCGCTCAGCTTCAACCTCAATAAGGCGAGATTTCAAATGAAAGATCTACGCATCCTTGATCTCACCGTCCTGCACAAGCGTCCTGACCTTGCTATTTACAGGCAGTTTCCTAGATGAAACAGGTTCATCCTCAGGACTATTAACAGTGTATTCACAGGTCAGCAACGTATTCTTCCCAAAGCAGTCCTTAGCATTAGTCATTTCAGCATTCTTCACTGGAACCTTGAAGTGAGCAAGCACAACAGTCAGGATAAACCCATAGGTGTAGCATGTGCCTTGGTTCCATTCACAACCCTCTCCAAGAGCTGGATGATGAAGGCAGACCAATTAATTTGTTTACCCCTGTACAAACACTCCATGAGCATGAGATCCATGTATCTAGCAATGTGCCTTCGTTCTTGCCTAGGCAGCAAAAATTTTATCACAAACTCGAAGAACAGTTTGTGTTGAGGCCTCATCTCACTCTTAAACATTGCTCTGGGCTCCAATTCTTGCTCATTTCATAGAAGGACCTTGTGATTTGAAGATCTTAGGGAAAATCATCCAGATTAGGCCACCTTTGTCTTTTCTAATCATCATAACCCTCAGAAGGGATATGCAGTATCTTCCCCAACTCCTTTGTATCAAACGAAATCTCAACCCCTTGAACCTTGGAGGATACTCTGCCATCTTTGACAACTGCGTTGGCCATAAATTCAACCAACTCATTCCTAGCCAATCTTCCCTCATGATGAAGAACCATGTCCTTCCACCCTTGCACATCCAAGGTATCCAACAAGAAAATCATCCCTGACTCCTCAAGGTCTCTAAACAGCTTCCCCTTCAAGATAGTACGCTTAACAAACATTGTGAGTATGTCAGTCTCCTCACCAGACACTTCCTATTCTTCTCCACTCCATTCCTCATCATCAACAATCTTTACTTTCTTTGATGCAGACCTAGTCCTCTTTGCAACTGTTGAGGGTGTGGTAGACACAAATGCTGACTTCTTGGGAGAAGCCTTTAGCTTTCTTGGGTTTTGGTGTCTCAACCTCAACTGGTGCTGGTTGCTCCTTCTGATGGACCAGGTCCATCTCAACGTCATCAACATGAACTGCCTCAACAGGCTCTCTAACTTTTGCCTTTCCCTTGGCAGACTTCTTCTTCTTGCTCTTTCTCAGAGCCTTTTTCAATTCTTCTTCTCCTTGCCTGACTGTGCTTCTAGTAACATGATTCTTTGGGGAAGGAGCATCAACAGATGATGAAGATTTCGTCTTCTTGGTTGATACTGGTGTATTAGCCTTCTTGGATTTGGGAGTTCTCTTCTTCTTGGGTTTGTAGGACTCACCCAACTTTTTCATCAACTCAGTCAACGTTTCCTCAATAGATGAACCTGGTTCATCTACTGTTTGTTGTAGACTTTCCAGACCTGCTGCTGCTTCCTAAGAATTGCTTCCCCCTGATACTTTGGTTCCTTCCTCAACAATCACAGGAGCGGGGCCACCAATAGCCAGAGTGGAACCTTCCTTCCCAGATCCCCTTTCTGAACTGCCTTCTTCCTCTCTCTCAATGTTTATGTTTTTCCCAATTTTTCTTCGCCTATCTGGTACCTCTACATCCACTATCGGCCCAATCAAGATAAACCTGCTTTCAGCCATTTCAATTGCAGACCCAACTTCAAGATTTCCCTTATCAGTGTCAGATGAACCCGGTGCTTCATCCTCATTTGCATATTTGAAAGACTCGCTTGAAGATTTAGAGTCTTGGACCTTCCTGACTGGAAGTATCTCATTCAATTTTCTGGCATGAGAACCAGAGGCAACTATTTTCCTGGCCAACATCTTTACTCTACGTTTTCTGGGGGCTGGACTGGGGCTAGGTGTAATGGCTGGGACTGATTTGGGTGAAGGAGTGGGTTCAGGGATATATTCAAGAACTGGATTATTTTGAGGGGTTGAAGACCTGGTTGGAGAATGTGAGCTGTGCATCGAAGGAGAATTTGAACCAGTATTGTCAAGACCAACCTCGTAATTAGGGGGGGTTGATGAAAATGAAGTAGGAGTGGTGTATAAGTCATTGTTATGAAGATTTGTGGAGAAAAGAATGATGATCGCTTAGGTATGATAGGAATGATGAACTTGGTTTGCCGGTTATGCTTTTGAAGAGGGGAGGTAATGATGGCCTTTTAAAGATGTGGTTATTAATTATGCAACAGGCATAATTGTTGGTCAAGTGGGAGTCTAATCGTTGCAGGATTGACATTGATTAGACGGTTATAACTTCCTAAATCTAGGCTAATTAAGGTTCGATGGGACTCTTTGAAACTGGTTCATTTTAGGATAAGTACTGAGAATTTGAAGTGAACAAAATAGATAGAGTCCTGCTCATGTGTGACTATGATTATTTCAATAAGTGTATGGTGATGAGCACGTACCTTGTCAGTCATATGAACCAGCAACAATGAACCATGCTCATTGTGTTATAGTCTTTAATTTGCCTCAATTTACAAAGATAGAAAAACATCATTAGTAGCCAGGGAATCATCTTAATACATGGAAAAAGAGTATGACAGTAAAGTCATGATACTGAGCAATGATTAGTATGGTTAGTTAACTATTTTAGTGTTTCTAGCCAAAAATTCATTTTGTTTTTCAATTAGGTGATCTTAATCATCCCTAATTCTAGCATGTTTCTCTCAAAATGCTCCCTACTTAGTGCCTTAGTGAAGGTATCCGCAATTTGTTTGTCAGTAGCACATAATTCAATTGAGATCATTCCTTTTCCATAGTTATCTCTTAGGAAATGGTGTCTGACATCTATGTGCTTGGTTCTCTTATGATGAACGGGGTTCTTCTTCATGCTAATTGCACTAGTGTTGTTACAGAAAATAGGAATGCATCTAACCTCTATACCAAAATCCATGAGTTGTTGCTTGATCCATAGCAACTGAGCACAGCACGAGGATGCAACCACATATTCAGCCTCAGCAGTAGACAAGGCTACTGAGTTTTGTTTCTTGGTGGCCCAATACACACGGCAAGAGCCCAAAAAGTAATCCATGCCTGAGGTACTTTTCCTGTCAACTAGGACACCTGCATAATCTGCATTAGCATATTCTACAAGGTCAAAATTACTACCTTTAGGATACCAAAGCCATAAATCAGTAGTGCTCTTCAGAGATCTCAGAATTCTCTTCGCTACATTTAGAGGGGACTCCTTAGATTTTCCTGAAACCTAGCACACAGTCCTACACTTAACACAATATCAGGTCTACTGACAGTGAGATATAATAAAGACCAAATCATCCCTCTGTATAACTTTTGATCAATGGATGAACCAGGTTTATCCACATCTAATTTTGTAGCTGTGGCTGTGGGGGTGTCAATTTATTTTGAGTCTTTCATTTTAAATCTTTTGAGTAATTCTTTCACATATTTCTGTTGATATATCATTATTACATTTGAGTTTTGCTTGATTTGCAAGCCTAAAAAGAAGTTTAGCTCACCCATCATACTCATCTCAAATTCACTCCCCATAAGTTTAGAAAATTCCTTACTCAATTTGTCAGAGGTTGCCCCAAATATGATATCATCCACATATATTTGCACAACCAGGAGATCCTTACCTTTTTCCTTTAAGAACAAGGTACTGTCAATTTTACCTTGTTTGTATCCATGTTCTAGCAGGAATTTTTATAGCCGCTCATACCATACTCTTGGTGCTTGTTTGAGTCCGTACAAAGCCTTGTCAAGTTTGTATACATGGTCAGGTGTCTCCTTGCTTTCAATACCTGGAGGCTGTTTGACAAATACTTCTTCCTTTAGATAGATATTAAGGAAACCACTCTTTACATCCATCTGATGAAGAGTGAATTCCATGTATGCAGCATATGCTATAAGAAGTCTGATTGCCTCCAGTCTTGCCACAGGTGCAAAGGTCTCATCATAGTCAATTCCCTCTTCTTGACTATATCCTTGGACAACCAGTTTGGCCTTGTTTCTTGTAACCGTTCCATCCCCATTGAGTTTGTTCCTGAAGACTCACGGTGTGCCAATCACTGATCTGTCTAGTGGTATGGGTACTAAGTGACATACTTGGCTTCTTTCAAATTGATTCAGCTCTTCTTGCATGGCATTTACCCAGTCAGCATCCTGTAAAGCTTCAACAATGTTCTTTGGTTCGATTAAGGATAGAAAGGCATCAAACGCACACAGATTTTTCAAGGATAATCTTGTTTTGATTCCGGATGTCAATTCTGTTATGATGTTCTCAAGAGGATGAGATTTTGATATCTGTGTGTTTGAACACCAATTGTTGTGGAGTAGGATCAGGGCCAAGGTCTAGAGTGATTTGTTGTTGAGTTCCCCCTGTCATGTTGCTTGGGGTAGTTAGACCTGGTCCATCTTCCATGATTGCTTCAATTTTTTCACTGCTTCCGACCAGTCCAAGCTCCTCATCTTCTGGTTCCTGTCTCTCAGAAAAAGTGTTAATTTCATCAAAAACAACATGCACACTCTCCTGTACACACATAGTTCTTTTGTTATATACCTTATCAGCTTTTCTATGTGATGAATATCCCAAGAATACTCCATCATCACTTCTGGGATCAAATTTGCCTAGGGAATCCTTGCTATTGTTGTGCACAAAGAACTTGCATCCAAAAGACCTAAGGTGGGATATATTGGGCTTTCTCCTTTTTAGTTTTCTCTACCAGTCGCTTGGTCATGCATCTATTTATTATGTAGCATGCATTGTTTATTGCTTCTGCGCAGAAGCTATGGGGTAGTTTTCTAGAAAGAAGCATGGTTCTAGACATATCTTCAAGAGTTCTGTTCTTTCTTTCAACAACCCTTTTTTGTTGTGGGGTTCTAGGGGCAGAAAAGCTGTGATTTATACCATGTTCATCACAGAATTCAGCAAACTTTGCATTCTCAAATTTAGTACCATGATCAGATCTTATTGATGCTAGTTGATTTCCTAACTGTTTTTGAGTTTTTATAACAAAGGAAGTGAACATATCAAATGCTTCACCTTTAGATGTCAGAAATAAGGTCCAAGTGAACCTTGAGTAGTCATCAACTAGCACCATTACATATTTCTTACCACCTCTACTCAGAGTTCTCATAGGACCACATAAGTCCATATGAACCAGTTCCGACGTCCTGGAGGTACTAACCATTTTCTTGCTTTTGAAAGAGGATCTTACCTGCATCCCCCATGCACATGCCTCACAAACTTTGTCTTCCTTAAACTTAATGTTAGGAAGACCTACCACTAAGTCCTTAGAGACTAATTTGTTGAGCTGATTTAGACTTGCGTGACCAAGTCTTTTGTGCCAAAGGAGGGGATCACTGTCCAACACACTTAAGCAAGTGAGTTCATTTTATGATAGTGTGGACAAGTCTATGACATAGATGTTATTCATTTTTTCCCTGCAAAACAATCTTGTCAGTAAGCAGGTTAATCACAAAACATTTTGTGGAAGTGAAAGCAACTAGGTTACCTCTGTCACACAATTGTGACACACTGATCAGGCTATATTTCAAGCCATCTATCAAGTACACATGTTCAATGGAACGTGTGTCATCCTTACCTACCTTACCAACCCCGATAATTTCACCTTTCTTTCCATTTCCAAAGGA
>ML410584.1:5353-48353 GCA_005239525.1 Nicotiana knightiana
ATCGCAATCAAAATTGAACGAATACATAAGGAAACAAAATAAATCAAACAACAAATAAGGAAAGAAAACATGCAAAATCAGTTCGAAATCAATTTAGGAGAGAAATCTGGTAAACCCTAGTTTTTAAGGGAAAGTTTAAATCACAGAAATCCAAATGAAATCGGACTCACATAATATGGTATTGAACGAATATAGACGAAACAATGCTCAAAATAAAAGATTCGAACCCCTTCTTGTTCGATTTCAGAAATTATTACTTGTCATGTTTAGGCAAGCACTTAGGTAACACCACAAACGGACAACCAGTACCAGAAAGACTCGAATATGGCAAGAAAATAGTAGTCGAATCCCATTGGGAGATGGATTAGGAGAGGGATTAGCTGAGGTGGATAGCGTTTAGTGAAGAGGAGAGACAAAGAGAATAGAGGCGGCGGGTTAGAGGGAATGAGGTTAGGGTTTCTTTGTCACGACCCAAATTCCATTATAGGTTGCGATGGCGCCCAACACCGTTGTTAGGCAAGCCAACACTAATCAACTAGTGAGTTCACATTTATCTTATTAAACATCCCCAACATCTACTTAACTTAAATTTATAGCATTTGATAAATAATGAATTATTAAGGCAATTTAAACGGAAGTGACTAAAAGAGGTCATAATTATATGATTACAACCCAAAATAATAGTCTACTAATGTGTGTGCCAGGATCTGGTGTCACAAATGTGTGTGGGCATCTAGTAGAATGTACAAAATATAACTATCCTACTGCTTGAAATAGAATAGACAGTAATAAACAAAAGAGAGACTCTGGCACGCTGCTGAATGGCATCACAAAGGGGCAGCTCACTGTGGAATCTCGGTCAAGTATCAGGAACGCGCACCGGGTGGGTAGCTAGATGCACCTACCTCATATCCTGTACAATTAAGTACAAAAGCGTAGTGTGAGTACATAAATGGTTATGTACCCAATAAGTATCCAGTCTAACCTCGAAGAAGTAGTGACGAGGGGTCGACTTGACACTTACTAGGGCAAAAACAATATAATTAAGTGTGAGGCTAAACATGATGTCATGAATAAATAACAGATAGTAACAGAAGTGACAAGTCCTTTCATAATTAAAATTTCAGTTTCCATCATTTCAGTTGACAATTTATATTCAGTTTCCATCATTTCAGTTGACAATTTATATTTCAAGACATTTAAAGCAGTTCAAATCACAGAAAGTACAAAGCAATTAGCATGCGCAAATAATGCCGAGGTCGTACGATCCGATCCAACAAAATAATAAAATATGCACTGCTGGAGGTTCGAACGACGCGAACCATAGATGAACCTATTACCCCGCTCATGAATCATACATGCGACGCGGTCAAATACAAATAAACACATCAAACAGTCAATCAAGAATTCATCAAGAAAGCAATTACCCAAAGAAATGTCAACTTCTCTTTAACTGTCAAGAAAATGATGTTTAACCTTTTTAGAAATTCTTTGCCAAGTTCGATATGATTTAAGCAATTTAATTTGACAATAAAGTTTGAAGTACGGCAAGTACGACAATAGTAGCTACGCAGAAACTCTCATCGCCTCATGCGTACGTAGCCCCCACAATTAGAAAACATATTCAATTATTTCACCTATGGGGATAATTTCCCTCTTACAAGGTTAGAAAGGAGCCTTGCCTTGCCCCCAAAGCTTATTTCCGAGCTCAAGAATGTGCTTAAACCCTCAAACTGGAGCCGGACAATCCAAAACTATTCAAATAGGGTAAAAACTAATCAATATAGGCTCCAAACTTCATACTTTCACTATTAGAGTGATTACCCAACCCAAATTATGAGATTCCTAAAATCTACCCCCAGGCCCACGTGCCCGAATTTCGAATTTTTTTGAAGAAAATCGTTGCCCATAACCTTAGGATCGAGAATATGTGTTTTTTACTAGATCTATAACAAATTTCGAAGTAAAACTCCATTTTTATCAAAACCCTAGGTTTTCATCTAAACCCTTGATTTTCACTAATTTTGCTTGTTAATCTACCCATAATCTATGTATTTAACTCATGTTGTATAGAAATTACTTACCTCAAAGTGCTAGGTGAAAGACTCCATCCAAAATCTCTAAAAATCGCCCAAGAGTTGAAGTGGAATGAATAAATGGCCTAAGTCCCGTATTAAAAGAGCTGGACACAACCCTCTGATGTCGCATTTGCGACATTAGGTTCGCAAATGCGAGGGTCGTAAACGCGAAAAAAGCCTCGCAAATGCAAAGCCTGGGCCTCAGCTGTTGGGTTCGCAAATGCGACCAAAGGGTCGCAAATTCGGCTCCTGCGAGGATCGCAAATGCGGCATAAGTGTCGCAAATGCGAACACTGCTTAGGTCGGGCTCCTTCGAAATTGCGAAGCCATCATCACAAATACGAGGTTCGCATTTGTGAACCTTTTCTCGCATTTGCGAGATCTGCAGCAGTTGCTAAAAAAAATCATAAATCTGGTGTGTTTTCAACCCCTTCTACACGTCCGAAACTCACCCGAGCCCTCGGGGCTCCACTCCGAATACTTACACAAGTCTAACAACACTATACAAACTTGATTGTGTGATCAAAACACCGAAATAACATCAAAAACTAAGAATCACACCCTAAAACTAATTGAATCCAACTTATGAACTTCAATTTCTTCAATCTACTTCCAACGTGCCGAAACGTACTTATACTACTCGGAATGATACCAAATTTTACATGCAAGTTTAAATGATATTACAGAACTATTCCCGGTCTCGGAATTCCGTTTGTACCTCGATATCACCAGAACACGTTCCAAACCACATTTATAGAACTTCTAAAACCTTCAAGAATCCAACTTCCACTATTTGGCGCCGAAACGCTCCTGGGTCATCCGAAACCCGCTCCGAGCATACGTCCAAGTCCGAAATCATCATACAAACCTATTGGAACTATCAAATCCCGATTCCGAGGTCGTTTACTCAAAATGTTGATCGAAGTCAAACTTGACCTTTTTAAGCCAACCTTAAGGAACCAAGTGTTCCGATTTCAACCCAAACTCTTTCAAATCCCGAACCAATCATCCCCGCAAGTCATAAATTAGTAAAAACAAGTACAGGAGTCTTATTTAGGGGTACGTGATTCTATAAAGCAAAACGACAGGTGGGGTCGTTACATTCTGGGTTGGGTAATTAAAGGGAGGGGTTAATTGTGGGCCGTTTAAAACGGGTACCGACCGGGTTTTGTAAAGGGTCGTTTGGCTTTGGGCTGGGGTTCTGGGCTAAGGTGTTGGACCATTTTGGTCCAAAAATTAGCCCTATATTGGGCAAATAAATAAATACACAATAATTATTTTAAAAATAATTAATAGATAATAAAATACTACTTGTGCAATAAAACGATTAAAAATAATAACTCAATATTATAAAAATATACAAAATATGATTTTAGCCCAAAAAATGCAAACAAAGTAATGCTTAACGTATAGGCTATTATTGTAAATTATGTAAATAACCTAAAAATACAAAATGTAATAAAGTAAAAATATTATGAAGTATATACATAGATGTAGAATAATAAACTGGATGATTGAGTCATTATAAAAATAATTTAAAGAATAATTCATAAATATTGAATGATTTAAATGCAAGAAAAATTAATTTTGAAGTTTTAAAATTGTGAAAAATTATGGGAAAATGCTTGCATAAATCTTATAAATTAAATAATAATGTTAAATGATATTTTGAAAATATTTATGCTTGTTTAAAAATATGAGGGCAAAATTGGGTATCAACACCGACCAACTTTGATCTGTAGGTAATTTTAAAAAAAACATAAAAACTTTGGACGGTTTATTGGTCGTGTTTGTTAACCGACCAACATTGGCCGGTATGTCTTAGTCGATTTTTTCCTGATTTCTAGTGGTGTGGAGGGATTCCATAGGAAAAGTTGCTCAACTTCACTGGGAACAAAGATGAGGATAAGAGACAAGCCATAGGAACAACATAACATCTTACAATACCTTGCTCTACATTTTACACGGAAATCAAGCTTTTTTACATCATATGAGGATAAAGAAGAACTGTAGAAGCACACTGTACCATCCTTGGGAAAAGGTTGGCAAATAAGAAATTTTTGGAAGTCTTGTTATTCATGGCATGATTGAGATGCTTCGTCTTAAAGTAAGGATCCAAGATTAATGCCTCCCAAGATTTTGAAACACATCTGCATCGAAGAAGAGATACCACACGGGTAACTTGACGAGGATTTCCATAATTATTGTTTTCATAGCTCCGGATTTTATTTGATGGCTATTGTTATTGCACGTCATCTATTTTATGGTTTTATGATGTTGTTACTATTTTTATGGTTTCTGTTGACGATACTGATGAATTGTCCCTTCTTGTTTTATTTATATCTTCCTGAGCCGAGGGTCTATCGGAAACAGCTCTCTGCCCTATCAAAGTAGGGGTAAGGTCTATGTACACACTACCCTTCCCAGACCTCACTTTGTGAGATTTTACTGGGTCGTTGTTGTTGGAAGTGAACTCCAGTATCCTAAATAGGACAAGGCAAGTGCTTTAGTAGTTCACATGTCGAAGATATTAGTCTTTAGAAATACGCACATTATAGCTTTATATATATATATATATATATATATAAAGATACAGTAACTAGCTAGAGTTCAAAACTCAGTTGTAAGTAACAGCCTGAAATTATTCATCTGCTTCGACTGCTTTACAACTCTCGCCCCTGCCAATTAAGTAAAAGTTGTTGTCATCCCCATTCATATAGACGATAAGGGTGCAGTAGAGGTAAAAATGAAATCTTTATATATGAAATTTGCTCAAACACCACCCTAGTCAGGGGTGTACATAAGTTGGATTGGTTCGATTTGTCAAAATCAAATCAAATCAAATCAACTATATCAGTTTGGATTGGTTCAGTTTTGTTAAAAATATAGATAAAGTTTTGAATAAATATATATTTAGTAAAAATTAAAAAGACTAATAAACATATGATCTATTAAAATATTCTTATAGAATTTTTTTTAGCAACATAGTTATTTTCTTAGTCGGCTAACAATAATTTTTTGTTGATGTACGCTTTCAAGGTTTAACGAATTTAATAATTAAACTCAAAAATCAATATGAAACCTAAATAATGATATGTTCTATTTAATTTTTAGATTATCTAATAAAATACCATTTCAAATTTGAAAAAGATATAAGAGTTTAATAAATGTTGACATATGAATATAGAATAACAAAGAAGTTGATGCATTTCATTAATACTTGAGATAATAATGATGCAAACCATTATTTAAAGTAAATAATAATAGATGCACTTCTTAGTTCTATTAAATATCATTAGTAGTCCCGTAAATGGAGGGCAATATTACAAAGGATAAATAAATATCCATGTTAGTATATAGTCTGAGCTCCAGCCGTGGAACTTAAGTGTTACGAAGGATAGGGTTATTTTTGTGAGACCTGGCTCTAGTCCAATGAGTGGGTGATTGTACATATTCACATCTGATTAAATAAAAATTTTCATTATATATATATCATTAGTAGTCGTACCTGCGCGATGCGCGATTAATATTAATTTAATTAAATTGTGATCGAGTTTGTTTGAACATATTATATTGTATTACTTTAATAAATTTCAATTGTCATTTTATTTTTCAATATGATATACCCAATAATAAAATCTCTATTAAATTAAAGAGACTTATATAGTCATTGAATAACTTTTCGTTCTAATATTTTTCTTTATTCTATTATCCAATGTTTAGTATTTTTACATTGTTAATAAAAAAATTTATTAGCAAATTACTTGTTTAGTATTTGTGTCTACTCGCTTTCTTTTTGTAATATAAGAGAAGATATATATTTTATTAATGTTGAAATATTTTTATTTTAAATTTTATTCTGTTGTTGTCAATAATATTACCTGAATTTTAAAGAATAAAATTTCTATTAAATTAAAGACACTTGTATAGTCATTGAATAATTTTTTTGTTCTATATTTTTATTTATTATACTTATCCAATATTTAATATTTTTATATTGTTAGTAGAAATTTCTATTAGCATATTACTTTGTTTAATATTTTTTATTACTACTTTCTTTTGTAATATAATCAAAGATATATATTTTATTACACTTGAAAAATTTTTTTATTTAAATTTTATCCAATTGTTCTTAATAATACTATTTGAATTTTAATGAATAAAATCTCTATTAAATTAAAGAGTTGTATAGTCATTAAATAACTCTTTTGTTGTATTTTTCTTTATTATATTATCCAATATTTTAGTATTATTGCATTGTTAAAAGATACTTTTATTAGCATATTAATTTAACTTTCTTTTTAATATAATAGAAGATATATTTTTTTATATCTTATATTTTATTCTATTATTCTCAATAATATTTTTTGCATAAATAAACTTTATACATTTGAAAAGAAAAACAAAAATTAAGAAACAAAGAAATTTTGAATTGCTATTTTTTATTTTTTGTAATTTTAGTTTTTTATTTCAAAATAATTTAAAAACTCCAACTTAAAACTACTCTCCAATTTGAACGGACATTTTTTTTTAACTTTCATTTTTTATTATAAAATATTTTATTTTATTATTTTATAGATATTTAAATTCAAAAACAATAACTAATAACTAATTATTAACTATATAACTAATTATTAACTACTTATGCCATGTGGTTTTTTTTCTTGGCTACCACTTGGCTTATGCATATGACTTTTTCCTCTCCTTTTAATATATAGATATAGATATAGATAGAAGATATATATTTTTATATTTTATATTTTATTTTATTATTCTAAATAATATTTACTGAATAAATAAACTTTTCATTTCTAAAAATAAAAACAAAAATTACTTTAAAAAAAAAAAGAAATCTTGAATTCGCAGTCTTTTCTTTGTAATTTTAGTTTCTTATTTAAAATAATTTAAAAATTCAATGTGAAACTACTCTCCAATACAAAATATTTTATTTTATAGATATTTAAATTCAAAAACAATAACCAATAACTAGTTATTAACTAAATAACTAATTATTAACTACTTATGTCATGTGACTTTTTTCAGGCTGCCACTTGGCTTAAAGAGAACACTTTTTTCTCTCCTTTTGATAATATATAGAATATAGATATTTCATGAGAGGATCACAAACATTTTAGAGACTTTTAAAAAAAATAATTCTAGATAAAGTTTTAAAAGTGTATATAAAAATAATATATTTATACGTCGATTTAGTATTTTTTAACTCAATACCAAATCAAATTATACCAAACTTAATCGAATTTTTTAATCGATTAAATTTACCTTTTTCGGTTTGATGCAATTTAACATCCCTAACCCTAGTTCTTGAAAAATGGAAAACACACACAACAAGTACCTTTGCATATTCTTCGATTGGGAGGTCCTGATTCTTCTTCTTTTGGCAACTTGCATTTTTTTTCATCTTTGAACCTTCTCTAATTGCTTCGACTTGAACGCTAGGGCTTCTCTAATTCTCTTCTTCTCCCAGGCTTTCGTTTTTTCTAATTTTATTATATGTATTATTACTATTATTACTATAATTATATGTCATAGAGTTTCATTAAGAATTATATTAAGGCAACATACAAAAATTGGAATGAATTAATGCAACCTATGCGTTACTGTCGGGTGTCTGAAGCCCCTGGGTAACCTACTCAGGTGTCCGGGAAGCTGGAGCCTGAGTGCCTCCCCCAGCCTGAGATGTAGCGGCAGTAGTAGACATAGCGACTGCTTGTGCAAGACTGGTGCACACCGTCAAAATTTGAGCTAGGTCTCCTGAAGACCCGGTATCACAATAGGAACTGCCGGTGCCTGAGATAGTCCCGCTGGAACATCTACGGCGGGGACCTGATCCTGAACAATAGGAGGGTCCAGGTACTGCCCCGGCTGCTGCGCGGGCTGCACCCCTCCCTCTGCCACGGCCTCGACCGCGGGCTCGACCTCTCGCTGGTCTAGCTGGTGTGTAGTCACCCTGATCAGTAGCGCGAGTCCTCACTATCTGTGAGAGAATGAAAACAACAGAAGTTTAGTTCCAGGAATCAACAGATTCGCACGACAGAATTCAAGATTGTGAGATTTTTCCTAAGGGTTTTCACGACCCCAAAACACCCGTCGTGATGGCGCCTGTCGTGGAATCAGGAAAGCCACACATTTTGTTGAAGTAAGATTGTTTTTCAGAAAAATTGTAAATTCAGTAGCAAAAGTATCAACAATAATCCATTTAAAAGTTTAACATCATTAAAACATCATTTAAAAATCAAACGCAGATCTAGTGTCACCGAGCCACGAGCTACTATAAATACAATGTCGAAATGTAAGCTGACATAATACTGTCTGAAGAAAAATGAAATAAAATAGGAAGATAAAGAAGGAGAAATCGAGGCTGTGATCGCCACCTGCTACCTCGAAGACTCTAGGGAACTCTGTCAGCCAATCAACCACTGCTACCGGGCCTCGATGAACCTGGATCTGCACAAAGGTGCAGGGATAACGTGAGTACACCAACTCAGAACTAACGAACCCAAACTACAGGCTTAGAGGTAGTGACGGACTAAACCTCAATAATTGTAATGAAAACAATACACATAATTTTGGCATGTTCACAGTTCTAACAGATAATGAAAACAAAATATGACCGATATGATAAGTAACCCAGGTATATCTCAGTACTCTACATGCCAATGTATCAACAGTGTGGAAATTCACCTAGTGCTCACAACTCTCACATCGAAGTCCACTCACTACATGGCTCTCGGGTCCAGGGAAGATCCATCCCGGATAGTACACAAACACCGGTGACCGTAGTCACTCAGTACTGAGGAAAAAGGCCGATCCAGCCACACGGAAAAGATCCATCTTCAGAACACAACACTCGAACAAGATCCATGTCTAGGGACGATCCATCCCTCACATGTCATCAACTTCGGACAAGATCCATGCCCAGGGAAGATCCATCCCTCAATATCAATGCACTCACTAGGGGTGTAAAGACTCTAGAGGGGCTCCTATTGGCCCAAGCGCTATATCAAGCCAATGTAGGCATGATCAGAGTATCACTGCGGTGTGACATCCGATCTCATAACTGTCTCAATAACAGGCTCTCGGCCTCATTCAGTCATTACTTTCCAATCTCGCTCACAGATGCATGAACTAGCCCGAAACAATGATAAATATATAAAATCAACAATCACCGAGACTGAGGCATGAAATGATATGCTATGATAGGACTGAGTATACATAAGGAGAAAGTAATATACGACTACTCGGGTCTCAGCATTTTCGGCGTGAAGCCCTAACATTTGACTTAGTATGATTTTTTGCAATTTCACATTAACCACATCAATAAAAATGTGGATATCAATCCGATTTAGCTACTAGACGGTGCCATGGGATGGGCCATGCCACAATTCACTCGGTTCATGCCCTCATGCCCGTCACTTGGCATGTACGTCACCTTAATTATAGTCGTATATCATATAGTTCGGGGTTTCGATCCCTCAGAACCAAGTTTGAAAACGTTACTTACCTCAAATCGGCTAAAATCCTAGCCCACAATGCCTTTGCCTCTAGACTCGGCCTCTGATTGCTCCAAATCTAGCCAAAAATCAGATTTATATCATTAATATATTCTAAGGAACGAAGCCCACTCGAAAATTATCAAATTCAACCAAAAATCCCGAAATTGGCCAAACCCGACCCCCGGGCCCACATCTTGAAATTCGATAAAAATCACATCACAAGAATCCTCATCCTCCCACGAGTCTATACATACCGAGAACACCAAAATCGAACCTCAAATGACCCCTCAAATCCCCAATTAAAGGTCTCCAATTACAAGCCCTAATTCCCCAATTTTTGTCACTAATTTCCATAATTTTCACCCCCAATCAGTCAAATAATCACATGAAAACGAGTTTTAAGTACAAAATTCTTACCTCCACGAAGAACCCTCGAATTTCCTCTTCAAAACCCTCCAAAAAGCTTCAAACCCGTATAAAAATGGTGGAAAACTGACCAAAATTCGCTAAGGGTTCTATTTATATGTTCTACCTAATGATGACCGCATCTGTGGCTTAATTCTCGCACCTGCGGTCCCAGGTGCGCACCTACGAGATCTTATTTAAATTCCAAATTCCGCACCTGCGGCCCATCCTCCGCATCTGCGGTCCTTCTCCAGCCTAGCCAATTCCGCATCTACGACCCACCTACCGCACCTGCGACTCCGCAGGTGCAGTCAATCCTCCGCATTTGTGGTCTTCCTCCCCTTGGCCATTTCTGCTTATGCGATCCCTCGTCCGCTTCTGCGGACTCGCACCTGCGGTCTCCTATCCGCAGGTGCGGAAAAACCAGAAGGCTTCACACCAGCAGTTCCAAAATGCCAAAAACCATGCCGATAACCATCCGAACTCATCCCGAGGCCCTTGGGAGCTCAACCAAATGTACCAACAAGTCATAAATGATCACCTGTACTTAGTCGAACCCTCGGAACACCCAAAATAACATCGAAACATCAAATCAACCCATGATTCAAGACTAATGATTTTCAAGCTTTCCAAAAATCACCAACGATGTCGAAACTACCCATAACTTGTCCGAATGACCTGAAAATTTGCACACACATCCAAAATGACACTACAAACCTGTTCCAACTTCTGGAATTCCATTCCGACCCTGATAGTTAATTTTTTACTGCCGATCGAAAATTGCTAAAAACTCAATTTCGCCAATTCAATCCTAATTCTACTCTCTAATTCTACTCCGGACCTCGAAACCACATTCCGAACACACTCCTAAGTCCTAAATCACCTAACGAAGCTATCCGAGTCATAAAATCCACATTCCGGGGTCGTTTACCTCTAAGTCAACTCTCGATTGACTTTTCCAACTATTAAGCCCATTTAAGAGACTAAGTGCCTCAATTCTCACCACGACCACTCCGAACCCGAATCAACCGACCCAACACATCATAAATAGGCTAAGCAACACATGAAAAAGCATAAACATGGAAAACAAGGCTAATCTCACGGAACAACCGGCTAGCTTGTTACATTCTCCCCCTCTTAAACAAACGTTTGTCCTCGAACGAGTCTAGAAACATACCTGTAGTCTCAAAAAAGTGAGGATGTCTGCTCCGCATCT
Source organism: Nicotiana knightiana (assembly GCA_005239525.1). Lineage (NCBI taxonomy): Eukaryota > Viridiplantae > Streptophyta > Magnoliopsida > Solanales > Solanaceae > Nicotiana > Nicotiana knightiana. Next base: position 16,567 of record ML410584.1, read on the forward strand.
CTCGCTCGGTCTCCTAAGTGGCTTCCTCCACCGACTTTCCTCTCCACTGCACCTTTACTGAATCTATATCCTTAGACCTCAACCTTCTGACCTGATGACCCAAAATAGCCACTGGCTCTACCTCATAAGACATATCACCCTCAAGATGAAGTCCAAGACATGAGACGGGTCACCAACATACTTCCAGAGCATGGAAACATGAAACACCGGATGGACACTCGATAAGCTGGGTGGCAAAGCAAGTCTATAAGCCACCTCTCCAACCCTCTGAAGCACCTCAAAAGGCCCAATGAACTGAGGACTCAGCTTGCCCCTCTTCCCGAACCGCATAACACCCTTCGTGGGTGACACGTTCAGCAACACCTTCTCCCCAACCATAAAAGACACATCCTGGACCTTCCGGTCCGCATAACTCTTCTGCCTAGACTGTACCATCCGAAGCCGCTCCTGAATCAACTTCACCTTATCCAACGCATCCTGTACCAAATTTGTGCCAAATAGCCTAGCCTCACCCAGCTCAAACCAACCAACCGGAGATCTATACCTCCTACCATATAAAGCCTTGTACGGAGCCATCTGGATACTTGTCTGATAGCTATTATTATATGCAAACTTCGTGAGCGGCAGAAACTGGTACCATAAACCCCCAAAATCAGTGACACAAGCACGCAACATGTCCTCCAGAATCTGAATAGTGCGCTCTGACTACTTGTCCGTCTGAGGATGAAATATTGTGCTCAACTCGACCTGAGTACCCAAATATCTCTGCACGACCCTCCAAAACTGAGATGTGAACTGAGTACCTCTGTCAGAAATGATAGAAACTAGAACACCATGCAACCGGACAATCTCCCTGATATAAATCTCAGCTAACCGCTCCGAAGAATAAGTAGTACCTACAGGAATGAAGTGCACGGACTTGGTCAATCGATCCACAATGACCCATATAGCATCGAACCTCCTCGAAGTCCGTGGGAGCTCAATTACAAAGTCCATTGTGATCCTCTCCCACTTCCACTCCGAAATATCCAACCTCTGATGCAACCCACCTGGCCTATGGTGCTCATACTTGACCTGCTTACAGTTGAGACACCGAGCTACAAACTCAACAATATCCTTCTTCATCCGCCTCCACCAATAATATTGTCTTAGATTCTGATACATCTTCGCGGCACCCGGATGGATGGAATACCGCGTGCTATAGGCTCTGCTAGAATCAACTCTCGAAGCCAATCCACATTGGGCACACAAATCTGACCTTGCATCCTCATAACCCCATCATCACCAATAACTACATCCCTGGAATCACCTCGTCGGACACTATCCTGAAGAACGAGCAAGTGTGGGTCAGGCGCTCTCTGATCCGGTCATAAAGAGAAGACATGGAAGCTACACTAGCTAATACCCGACGGGGCTCTGATAGATCCAATCTCACCAACTTGGCTGCTAAGGCCTGAACAACAAGGGCTAATGGTCTCTTTGCTGCTGGAAGATATGCTAGACTCCCCAAACTCTCTTCTCTGCGACTCAAGGCATCGGCCACTACATTGTCCTTCCTCGGATGGTATATAATAGTGATATCATAGTCCTTGAGAAGCTCCAACCATCTCCTCTGACGCAAATTCAGATCCTTTGGCTTAAACAGATGTTGTAGACTACGGTGATCAGTGAAACCTCACAATGCACCCCATACAAATAATGACGCCAAATCTTCAAGGTGTGAACAATGGTTGCTAGCTCGAGATCATGCACTGGGTAATTCTTCTCATGAGTCTTCAACTGGCACGAGGAGTAGGCAATCACCCTACCCTCCTACATCAAAACACAACCGATGCCTATCCTCGAGGCATCACAATATACGGTATAAGAACCTGAAACTGATGGAAATACTAAAACTGGAGCTGAGGTCAATGCAGTCTTGAGCTTCTGAAGCTCTCCTCACACTCGTCTGACCACCTGAACGAAGCACCCTTCTGGGTCAATTTGGTCAAGGGCGAATCAATAGAAGAAAACCCCTCCACAAAGCGACAGTAATACCCCGCCAAACCAAGGAAACTCCTAATCTCTGTAGCTGAGGACGGTCTGGGCCAACTCTGCACCACCTCTATCTTCTTCTGATCAACCCGAATACCCTCACTGGACACCACGTGCCCCAAGAAAGCTACTAAGCCAAGCCAAAACTCACACTTGGAGAATTTTGCATAAAGCTTCTCCTCCCTCAATCTCTGCAATACAACTCTCAAATGCTGAAGCTACGAGAATATACCACGATGTCATCAATGAACACAATAACAAAGGAATCCAAGTACAGTTGAAACACGTTATTCATCAAATGCATGAACGCTGCTGGGGCATTGGTCAGCCCAAATGACATCACCATAAACTCATAGTGACCATAACGAGTCCTGAAAGTTGTCTTGGGAATATCAGAATCCTGAATCTTTAGCTGATGATACCCGGATCTCAAATCAATCTTAGAGAACACTCTGGCTCCCTGAAGCTAGTCAAACAAATCATCAATACGAGGCAAGGGATACTTATTCTTGACTGTAACCTTGTTCAACTGCCTGTAGTCAATACACATTCTCATGGAACCATCTTTCTTCTTTACAAATAACACCGGTGCACCCCAAGACGACACACTAGGCCGAATGAACCCCTTATCTAGGACTTCCTGAAGCTGCTCTTTCAATTCCTTTAACTCCATTGGTGCCATACGATACGGTGGAATAGAAATAGGTTGAGTGCCCGACACCAAATCGATACCAAAATCAATATCCCTATCAGGTGGCATACCTGGCAGGTCCGCTAGAAACACGTCCGGAAAATCACGGACCACGGGAACAGAATCAATAGTGGGAGTCTCAGCACTGACATCCCTCACAAAATACAAATATGATAAACATCCCTTTTTCTACCATATGCTTGGCCTTCAGGTAAAAACCACCTTACTAGGCACATATTCAATAGAACCTCTCCACTCAACCCTCGAAAATCCTAGCATCGCTAAGGTCACGATCTTAGCGTGACAATACAGAACAACATGACACAGAGATAGCCAATCCATGCCCAATATCACGTCAAAGTTAACCATGCTAAGCAATAATAGACCCACTCGGGTCTCCAGACCCCCAATAGATATCACACACGACCGGTACATACGGTCTACAATAATAGTATCGCCCATCGGAGTCGCATATGGACATATGTAACTAAGGACTCACGAGGCATATCCAGAAAATGAGCAAAGTATGATGAAACATAAGAATACATGGAACCTGGATCAAATAAGACCGAAGCATCTCGGTGACATACTGAAACAATACCTGTAATCACTGCATTTGAGGCCATAGCATTTGGTCTGGATGGCAGTGCATAAAATCGAGCCTAACCTTCACCTGATCGACCTCTCCCTCTAGGGTGGCCTCCAGCTGGCTGGCTCCCACCTTTAGCTGCCTGGGCGGGTGGCGAAGTAATTGGTGCTGAAGCTGAAGGCTGGGTCCTCTGCTGGAATGAACCACCCGAAAGACGGGGACAAAACCTTTTGATATGACCCAGATCACCACACTCAAAGCAACCCCTCTCAGCAAATGACGGTGGGGACTGAAGGGAACCCCTAGAACCAGAATAACCACTAGAAGAATCATGCACCGAGTAACCCTGAACTGATGGTGGCCGAGATGAACTCTGGGCTGGAAGAGCACTGAATGAGGAACAGCCCGGATGAGAGCTGCGGGGACCATGCCCCGATGATGCACCACTGTAGGCTGGGCGGACTGGCCGAGGAGGCCTAAATGAACGGCCTATGTTGTGCTGAGACTGACCTCTTGAATGAACACCACCAAAACTACCAGACCCTTAAGGCCTCTTGGCCTCCCTCTCGACTCGTTCCTGGCGGCGAGCAGAATCAATATCTCTGGCAATGTCAACCACCTCCTCAAAAGAAGCGCTAGATACTCTCTCCCTGGTCAGAAAAATCCGAAGCTAATAAGTGAGGCCATCAACAAACCTTCTGATCCTCTCCCTATCCGTGGGAACTAGCCAAATAGCATGACGGGCCAACTCAGAGAACCTCATCTCATACTGCGTCACGGTCATGTCCCCCTGACTCAACTGCTCGAACTCCTTGCGCAGATCCTCCCTGTAGGACTGCGATAACTTCTCTAGGAAAATAATGGAGAACCAACGCCAGGTAAGGGGCGCTGCATCAACAGGTCTACGCCTCTTATAGGCCTCCCACCAAGCGAGTGCAACTCCTGAGAACTGGAATGTAGTAAATGGGACCCTACTGGCCTCTAATATCCCTGTTGTGCGAAGAATCCTCTGACACTTGTCTAAGAATCCCTGGGCATTCTCGCCCTCAGTACCACTAAAAGTCGGAGGCTGAAGTCTACTAAATCTCTCCAACCTGCGCTGCTCATCGTCTGCCAAAGCTGGGACCACAAAATCCTGGGCTGGGGCAACCGGCTGGGCTATTGCCCCCGGTGTCTGAAGCCCCTGGGTAACCTGCTCAAGTGTCCGGGAAGCTGGAGTCTGAGTGCCTCCCCCGGTCTGAGAAGTAGCAGCAGTAGTAGACAAAGCGACTGCTTGTACAAGACTGCTGCACACTGTCAAAATCTGAGCTAGGGTCTCCTGAAGACCCGCAATCACAATAGGCACTTTAGGTCCTGCTGGAACATCTGCAGCGGGGACCTGATCCTGAACAATAGGAGGGTCCACAGGCACTGCCCCGGCTGCTGCGCGGGCTGCACCCCTCTCTCTTCCACGACCTCGACCGCGGCCTCGACCTCTCGCTGGTCTAGCTGGTGTCTGGTCACCCTGATCGGTAGCGCGAGTCCTCACCATCTGTGAGAGAATGAAAACACCAGAAGTTTAGTTCCAGGAATCAACAGATTCGCACGACAGAATTCAAGAATGTGAGATTTTTCCTAAGGTTTTTGAAGACTCTTGAAGATAAGTACATACATCTCCGTACCGATCCCCAAGACTCTACTAAACCTGCTCATGGCTGGTGAGACCTCTTTAACCTAGAGCTCTGATACAAACCAGTCACGATCCCAAAACACTCGTCGTGATGGAGCCTGTCGTGGAATCAGGAAAGCCACACATTTTGTTGAAGTAAGATGGTTTTTCAGAAAATTAGAAATTCAGTAGCAAAAGTATCAACAATAATCCATTTAAAAGTTTAACATCATTAAAACATCATTTAAAAATCAAGCTCAGATCTACTGTCACCGAGCCACAAGCTACTATAAATACAATGTCGAAATGTAAGCTGACATAATATTGTCTGAAGAAAATGAAATACAATAGGAAGATAAAGAAGGAGAAATCGAGGCTGCGATCGCCAACTGCTGCCTCGAAGACTCCAGGGAACTCTGTCAGCCAATCAACCACTACTATCGGGCCTCGATGAACCTAGATTTGCACACAAGGTGCAGGGGGTAACGTGAGTACACCAACTCAGAAGTAACGAACCCAAACTACGGGCTGAGAGGTAGTGACAGACGAAACCTCAATAATTGTAATGAAAACAGTACACATAATTTAGGCATGTTCACAGTTTTTACAGATAATGAAAATAGAATAAGACCGATATGATAAGTAACCCAAGTATATCTCAGTACTCTACATGCCAATGTATCAACAATGTGGAAATGCACCTAGTGCTCACAACTCTCACATCAAAGTCCACTCAGTATTGTACATGGCTCTCGGGCCCAGGAAGATCCATCCCTGATAGTAAACAAACATCGGTGACCGTAGTCACTCAGTACTGAGGAAAAAGGCCGATCCAGCCCCACGGAGAAGATCCATCTCTGGAACACAACACTCGGACAAGATCCATGTCCAGGGACGATCCATCCCTCACATGTCATCAACTTCGTACAAGATCTATGCCCATGGAAGATCCATCCCTCAATATCAATGGGCTCACTGGGGGTGTAAAGGCTCCTATTGGCCCAAGCGCTATATCAAGCCAACGAAGGCATGATCAGAGTATCGCCGCGGTATGCAGTCCAATCTCATACTGTCTCAATAACATGCTCTCGACCTCACTCAGTCATTACTCTCCAGTCTCGCTCACATATGCATGAACTAGCCCGAAACAATGATAAATATATAAAATCAACAATTACCGAGACTGAGGCATGAAATGATATGCTATGACATGACTGAGTATACAAAATCAAATAAACACATAAGGAGACAGCAATATACGATCACTCGGGGGTCAACATTTTCGGCGTGAAGCCCTAGCATTTGACTTAGTATGATTTCTAGCATGTTCACATTAACCACATCAATAAAAGTGCGGATATCAATCCGAAATAGCTACTAGACGGTGCCATGGGATGAGCCAGGCTACAATTCACTCGGTGCATGCCCGCACGCCCCTCACTTGGCATGCGTGTCACCTTAATTATAGTCATATATCATATAGTTCGGGGTTTCGAACCCTCAGAACTAAGTTTGGAAATGTTACTTGCCTCAAACCGGCTAAAATCCTAGACCACAATGCCTTTTCCTCTAGACTCAGCCTCCGATTTCTCCAAATCTAACCAAAAATCAGATTTATATCATTAATATATGCTAAGGAACGAAGCCCACTCGAAAATTATCAAATTCAACCAAAAATCCCGAAATTAGCCAACCCCAACCCCGGGCCCACATCTTGAAATTCGATAAAAATCAAATCACAAGAATCCTCATCCTCCCATGAGTCTATACATATCAAGAACACCAAAACCGGACCTCAATTGACCCCTCAAATCCCCAATTAAAGGTCTCCAATTACAAGCCTTAATTCCCCAATTTTTGTCACTAATTTCCATAATTTTAACCCCCAATCAGTCAAATAATCACATGAAAATGAGTTTTAAGTCCAAAATTTTTACCTCCACGAAGAACCCTCGAATTTCCTCTTCAAAACCCTCCAAAAAGCTTCAAACCCGTATTAAAATGGTGGAAAAATGACCAAAATTTGCTAAGGGTTCTATTTATATGTTCTGCCCAGCGATGACCGCACATGCGGCTTAATTCTCGCACCTGCGGTCCCAGGTGTGCACCTGCGAGATTTCATTTAAATTCCAAATTTCGTACATGCGGCCCATCCTCCGCATCTGCGGTCCTTCTCCAGTCTAGCCAATTCCGCATCTGCGATCCACCTTCCGCACCTGCGACTCCGCAGGTTCGATCAATCCTCTGCATCTGCAGTCTTCCTCCCCTTGGCCATTTCCTCTTCTGTGATCCCTTGTCCGCTTCTGCAGACTCGCACCTGCGGTCCCCTATCCACAGGTGCGGAAAAACCAGAAGGCTTCACAACCATAGTTCCAAAATGCCAAAAACCATGTGGATAACCATCCGAACTCATCCTGAGGCCCTCGGGACCTCAACCAAAAGTACCAACAAGTCATAAATTATCACCCGGACTTAGTCGAACTCTCGGAACTCCCAAAATAACACTGAAACATCAAATTAACCCATGATTCAAGCCTAAGGATTTTCAAACTTTCCAAAAATCACCAATGATGCCGAAACTACCCAAAACTCGTCCGAATGACCTGAAAATTTGCACACACATCCAAAATGACGCTACGAACCTGTTCCAACTTCTGAAATTTCATTCCGTCTCTGATAGCTAATTTTTCACTGTCGACCGGAAATTGCCAAAAACTCAATTTCGCCAATTCAAGCCTAATTCTACTCCGGACCTCGAAATCACATTCCGAACACACTCCTAAGTTCCAAATCACCTAAACAAGCTATCCGAGCCATAAAATCCACATTCCGGGGTCGTTTACCTATAAGTGAACTGTCGGTTGACTTTTTTTAACTATTAAGCCCATTTAAGAGACTAAGTGCCTCAATTCTCACCACGATCACTCCGAACCCAAACCAACCGACCCAACACATCATAAATAGGCTAAGCGACACATGACAAAGCATAAACAGGGAAAACGGGGTTAATCTCATGGAACGACCGGCCGGATCGTTACAATAAATATACTTTTCTACTCTTTTAGTATGTTGCAGGCTTGTAATGTAGTGCATATATTCAAACGCAATAATCTTGCTTTTTGTTTGGCATAAAAATTCCGTATTTATATCTAGATTATGGAATGATTATACGAAATGTACATTAAATTGTGTTATTTTTCATTGTTTACAATAACAAAAAATTGAGGATGTATGTTACATACATGCTCAAAACAGCTTATAACTCGAGAAAAATGTGATTATCTTCCTCATCTCAAAGAGGGGCTCAACTTCCTTGCACGTGTTATAGGCCTATCGATAGCTTTTGAAGAGACTGTCTCAACAATTTCTTCAAATAATCTGCTATGCTTCTCTGGGTATGGTTACCCATGCATCTCTTAAGCTAAATTTGATTGAAAATCCAGAAGTATGACCTAATTTATAGAATTGCATATGCTAGACCTATTCAGGTAGTGTATAACAGAGGAAATATTGAGTGTTTAGAAAGCTCAACAACATTGCAACGTAAATGCTGAATAATTTCACAGAAATGAAAGTAATAACATATCGGTCAAATTGGCCAAGTTGTTCATGATGAAAAAATATTATGCTTGTGATATAATCAATTTGTATAATTAATTTATATATATATATATATATATATATATATATATAAAAGCTACGTACTTATCTTCTCCAATATAATATTATTTCAAAAAACAATATCGATTAAATCGCGCGTAGCGCGAAGAAATTCACTAGTACAAGTATACTTGGCTACAAAATTAGGGTTCAGTCCAACCTATTGATAATTATTTTCATGTGATTTTAGATTTATTTTTTTCTTTAACGCCTCTAATCATCTTAGTGTTATACAGACCAATATACTTTGAGGTCTAATTAAGACATAATTAAATGTGATGACCCAAAGCGGTCATCTTGTATTTTAGAATTTTAATCTGCGCTCTCTAGTCTTAAATATCTCATTTTTACCCTGCTCGATTTGCATGCGCAGTCTGGGCGTATTTTCGGAAAGCTTTTATATGAGGAATTGAAGAAACAATGATTTTTGGCATTAATAATAATTTTTAGTTGACTTCGTTCAATGTTTTGAGTAAACGGACCTAGACCCGTATTTTGACGGTCCCGGTGGGTTCGTAGTAAAATATGGGACCTGGGCGTATGTCCAGAATCGAATTTTGAGGTCCGTAGCTCGAGATATGAATTTTTGACTAAAATTGAAAGACTGAAAATTTATGATTTTACAGAATTTGCTTAATGTTTGATCTTGTTGGTATCAGGCACGTATTTTGGTTTCGGAATCTGGTACAAGTCTGTTATAATATTTATACCTTATCTGTGAAATTTGGTGAGAAACGGAACTGATTTGGCGTGATTCGTACCTTTAGTTGAGAAAGTAGTAAATATTAGAGTGTTCTTGAGAAATTCATACATTTTGGTGCTAAATTTGATATTTTATGTGTTATTTTGAGGATTAGATCGCACGAGAAAGTCCGTATGATATTTTTAGACTTGTGTGCATGATTAGTTTGGAGCCCCGAGGGCTCAGGTGAGTTTCAGATAGGCCATGGGTAGTTTGAGACTTAGAAAATCTGGTGTGTTGTTGTTACTGGTGCACTGATGTTTTGTGCTTCGCGATCGCGAAGCCTCTCTCACAAATGCGAAGTGTAAGTTAGGCTGGGGTGGATTTCTTCTGCGCGAACGCGAGCTTGTGTCGCGAACACGGAGCATTGGGCGGTTTGCTCTTCGTGAATGCGACCTGCTAGACGCGAATGCATAGTGTATTGGATGAGGGCTGGGAATTCTTCGAGTTGTTCTATGCGAACGCGAGCCCAGGCTCGCGAATGCGAAGTTCAGGGGGGACAGACCTACGCGAACGCGTGCAATTCTTCGCGAACGCGAAGGCCTTTCTGGCCGCTATGCATCGCGATCGCGACATGTCTCTCGCGAAGGCGATGAAGACCTGTCCAGTGATTTTCAAAACAGAACAAAAACGAGACTTCTTCCCAAATTTCATTTTTCATCATTAAAACTCGACCTAGGGAAATTTTTGAAGAGGGATTTCAACACCAAATGATAGGTTTGCACTTCTTAACTCGTTTTCTTCAATTTCTATTATCACTCATTGAAATCCTAGTTCTAAATCTTGTTCTTTAAGGGTAGAAATTAGGGGTTTGGAGAGAATTGGGAATTTTTGCAAATTTGGGAATTTAGACCTTAATTTGGGGTCAGATTCCGGAACTAATTACATATTCGGGCTCGGGGATGAAGGGGTAAACGGATTTTGGTTTGAACTTCGAGTATTGACCAAGGAGGCCCGAGGTCGATTTTTGTCTTTTTGGCAGGAAAATTCGGGAATTCTATAATTTTGTATTGAAATTGATTTCTTCAGCGATAATTGATGTTATTAAGCCAATTATGACTAGATACGAGTGGGTTGGAGGTGAATTCTAGAGGAAAAACGATATTTGAGCAACGGGTGACCTACGGATCGAGGTAAGTGTTGTGTCTAACTTTGACTTGAGAGATTAGGTGTTAATTGACTACTTGCTATGTGTTTGGTTGTTGAATATAATGTATAGGTGTGAACAACTAATTTTTGACTACACCCAAATTATATATTATTTTAGTGTAAAAATTTTTTTAGGTCTAATCTTGATGTTTTAAAGTTTTATCTTACTCTTAATAGATTTTATTCGATCTAAATAAAAGAAAAAATAAATAATAAATACTCACATTCTTAGAGTACAAATTTTATTTCTATTTATATATAAAAAAATAATTCACAAATATATATATATATATATATATATATATATATATATATAAATAATTCCTGTTAATTATAATGTTAATAAGAAAACTATAGAATCTCTCTTAGTATCATTTAAAGTATATGTAAATATTTAATTTTCCTATAATATAAGAAATTTTTGGTTAATATTCTTATCTTTATAATCTAATTAATCTTTCAAAAAAAAAATGAACTTTAATAGATAAAGTTTTTTTTTAAATTCTGATTTTTGTTTTATATTTTTATTTTTACTAATCCCATTATCCTCACTTCTCACTCACTCCCCGACCTTTCACATCTTTTTCTCATATTGCATACACACTCACACATTTATCCCTCATATTCCAATTCTCCACATCTCAACTATCCCCTCAATCTAATCTCATATACACATAATATATACAGAAAATAAGGAGAGCACATGAAAAAAAGAACAAAAAGAACGAAAGGAAAAGAAAAAAGGAGAAGTGGGCAGAACGAAAAGAAAGAGACAGACGAAAAGTGAGAGAACAAAACAAAAAAAAAAAAAAGAAAAGGAAAAAGGAATAAGTTACTGACTGAGGCAAGTGAACAAACAAAAAGAAAAGAGAAAGAATTGTGCAAGAAAAAAATAGAGTTTGAAGATGGAGTTCGAGATTTCGTTTGCGATTTTGAGTTTGAGGTTCTAGAAAAGTTAGCATTACTAGTTTTGAAAATCAGTAGATTGTGGCTGTAATTTTTATTGTAAAAAACTTTACAAAAAAAGGTAATATCCGAATTTTCATCATCAACATGAAATATAGTTTTTTTGGTTTTGATTAATTTTGGCTTCATCTTTTATTTCCATTTCCGTATATTTGATTTGTTTTGAGTATTTTTTCGAACTAGAGTGAACTGAATATTTACAAGTTGCATAATATGAACATTTGACATTACAATAAGAAACATAATAATCGCTAAATAAGTATAATAATATGTATATAATTTTTTCCTAAAAACATAAAAGCAAAACTTAATAAAGAAACAAACAAAAAATGTATTATTCTTATAATTACAAAAATAACAGCAAATGAGTTGAGCGACTTTCATGTCTTTGTAGATTTTCAAATGTACTGTCAAAAATGTGATAATAAAAGACTTGCCTACTTTCTTAACAATAAATATCTGATTTTATTTTAGGAGTATAATTAGCCTATTTCTTATAACTAATTGATGTTAATATAATTTCAAGATATAGCATGATAATAATTTGGTAGTGGTAAATAGTTTTCACAAGTTAGTAATATAATTAGTCTTGTAAATAATTTTTAAGTGGGAATCTTACACTCTTCCCTCAATCCTAACTCCATAAATCATGACCTCACCACAATCTCAAATTACTTTAGAATAATAACTCCAAAACGCTAGAAAAACTTTAGATGCACTTTAAATATTAGCCCATGTGTTCATACCCGAACCTTGGATTGATATGTTTAAATAAGAAAAGGATCATGTGCGCATTCTGCGTCTCGATGCCTTTAGATTTAAAATAATTATGTTATAACCATGTGTACATTCCGTATCTTAGTTTAACATTTCATTTCAAAGAAGTACCTTGTGTGCATTCCGCATCTTGGTCAACATGACTAACAAAAATATAATAGTTAATTAAGCGGTAATCAATAAGTCATAATCAATAAAATACAAGAATAGCTAAAAATTGATTTAAGCCTTACATTAGTCAATAAAGCGACCGTGCTAGAACCACGGGATTCAAGGGGTGACTTACACCTTCCCCTCGGTCAACAAAATTCCTTACCCAGTCTTCCATTTTGTAGACCATAAATTAGGAGTCAAATCTTCCTTTTGATAAGAGACTCAACAAAAGGTGGCTTGGAACACCAAAACTCAATACCAAGTGGCGACTCTAAATAATAAATAATCTCTTTTCAAAATGTCACTTTAATTGGAAAAACTCTTCTAATTCAACCTCGTAATAGGGTTGTGTGGCAAAAAAGAGGTGTGATAACTCTGGCGACTCCGCAGGGGAAAATTAATAAGAATTCGAGATTTATACATTGATTCTTGTTTGGCTTTTCCCATGTTGAGGATATTATTGTGTCGGAGCCTAATGTGTTATTTGTCGCTTATTTACCACTTTAATATTTATTTAAACTGTGATATAAATTGTATCATCTCTCGCACTCCTCTGAGTTTTCTGATAGGTAACTATGTTGTGTTTGCCTACCAGCATCACAAAATTTCTGTCTTGAGATAAAGTCAGTTAGCCTACCAGCTTCTGGTGAAGGATTTAGTCACACATGTTTAAGCGGGAGAGCCGTTAGCTAGCTAGTGTTGTTCTACTACTGGTGATGCTTGACGCTCCTCGGCTCGGGTTGTCCGTCCAGATAAGCCAGGTCTAGATACCATCTCCTTTAGGATTTGAAAACTTAGAAGAACAAGCCACAAATAATGAATATCCCTAGTAGTCCATGCTTAATTTGCATCATGTGCATTGGACTTAGCGGGACTCGGCATAGGAGCCGGGCCCATCTAGGACAGGTACCAATTTTTCAGACCAACATGTTCATTTTCTGTGCTATATGTAACATTATTTGGTAGGTTTAACTGAAATGTTGACCGGCTTTAGGATAGATTGATTGAACAGGGACGAGAGAAAGATAAAATTTCCTCAAAATTTTCATTAAAAACCCATTTTTTTAAAAATAAAAATTTGAAGGGTTCTAATGTGTAAAATCAAAATAGTTTTTCTTTTTATTATTTATTTAGATCGAACTACGCGGTTCTGATTCTCACCGGATGTGAGATACGTAGGCAACCTTCATCGGATTCGGCCCCCAATTTTCAAAATCCAAAAATATTTTTCTTCTAATATCTTCTAAAAATTCAAAAATATTTTCGTTGTTCTTCAGAAGTTTTTCTTTCGAAAAATAAAAAAATTAAAATTCAAAATAAATTGTTATTTTTTCTAGAAGTTTTTTCTTTCATAAATTCAAAATAAAAGTTCAAAATCCAAAAATATGTTCTTTCTTCTTTAGAAGTCTTTCTTTCGAAAATTCAAAAAAAAAAAATCTTGTTAGGAGCTTTCATGGTCTGAATTGTATAAGAGCAAGGTTAGTTTAGTTTACTTCAGTCCCAATGTTCCTGAACTACGTAATGGTCTGATTCATGCGGCGTCATGATACGTAAGTAATCCTCATCGGATGCGATCATAGCCATAATTAATCTGAAAGAAAAAAATTGAGAGAAAAATTAAAAAAAAAAAAGGAAAGAAAAGGCGTTAAATCCAAGAGGAAATAAATCAATAAGCCGGGATAAAGCATGAAGCCTTCCAAGATCATTTTAGAAAGGAAAATGGCATTAGGTGCATGACATACAATGTGTGATGAATATGTGCAAAATGCCTAACTCTAACACGTTTGTTGTTTGTCACTTTTACTAAGATAAATTTAAACAGAGGTGGTTGGTTTGTGGTTTAAACTGGAGACTCACCCTTACAACACGAGATCAAAAGGAAAAAGTAAAATGGAAAACAACAGTGAGATTGAGCCAGATAATGATGATGTCCATGGACAATTGGTCGAACAAGGTACGGGACTGGTTGAAGAAGTAAGAGTGTTGAAGCAACAATTGGCAGAGATGTACCAAGCTTGGGTGAATGGACAGGCACCGCCCTCACTACCCATAGGGCCTTCAGATAATCTTCATAGTGTGTCAGTTGCAAGTCAAGTGCCCATCTCCCTAACAAGTAACCCATTGTACCAACCTGGATTCAGTCAGAGCATTAACCTTCCCACTATCTCCAGTACCTCCATTCCACGTCCTCCAACCGCAACCCTCAGAAATGACCCACCTATTGTACCCATTATCCCTACTTTCACTATCCCTTAATCGGCTCGTGTTCAAAAGTCCAACAATGATCCACAACTGAATGCTCTTGATGTCCAACATTACTCTCCAGAACTGACTTTCAAGGTTCCAGATTCATACAAGCATACTCCTCCGAACATGTTCCCAGTTGAGATCGAAAAGTCTGACAAGAATATGGAATAAGAGGAAATGAATAGAAAAATGAAGAGCTTGGAGAAAACCATGAGATACATACAGGGTTTTGGAGGCCACAAGAGTGTTTCGTTTAATGATCTATGCATGTTCTCCATTGTCCATTTGCCACCCAGCTTCAAGACCCCCAAGTTTGACAAGTATGACGGGCATGGTGATCATGTAGCCCATTTGAAGAGGTATTGTAACCAATTAAGGGGAGCAGGAGGCAAAGAAGAATTACTCATGGTTTATTTTGGAGAAAGTTTGACAGGAATTGCTTCAGAGTGGTTCATAGTTCAAGACATCTCTCACTGGCACGTTTGGAACGACATGGCTCAAGATTTTGTCCAACAGTTTCAGTATAATATTGATATAGTGCCAGACCGCTCCTCTCTCATCAACATAAATAAGAAATCAACAGAAAGCTTCAGAGAATATGCAATCAAGTGGAGAGAGCAGGCTGCTAGGGTCAAACCCCCGATGAAAGAGGCAGAAATGATTGACTATTTTCTCCAAGCTCAGAATTCTGATTACCTCCATTACATGTTGGCCGCCATTGGTAAACCTTTCGCTGAGGCGATTAAGATTGATGAAATAGTTGAGAATGGCATGGAATCGGGAAAAATTGTGAGTCAGGCAGCCCTTAAGACGACCACGCAAGCAATTCAAAACGAGTCAGGCAATTTCAAAAATCAGAAAAAGAAAGAGGAAGGATCCATGATGGCATCTGGGTTCGGGGGAGTTCAAAGAGGAATAGTTCCTTCTTATGTGCAATTCAAACAAGGACAATCCAATTCTCCTCAACATTACTATCCACCTCAGGGTCCCCGGTACTTAGTTCCTCCGCAACAATACATAGTGTTCAATTCCCAAGCTTATGCTAGGCCTCCCAATCACCAACAATGGCGGGCACCGACTCCACAAGGCTCCCCTCAACTGCGCCCGAATTTTCAGGCATCATATAATCCTCGTCCCCAACAAGGATATGTGAGAGAGGAGTATCCAAAAAAAGAGTTCACCCCAATTGGAGAATCGTATACAAGCTTATTTGGAAAGCTGATGCAATTGAAGTTGATTGAACCTATCATCCCGCGTTATGTGAATCCAAATTCAAAAGGTTTTGACTCGAATGCAAGATGTGAGTATCACTCCAACACCCAGGGTCATAGTACCGAAAATTGTTGGACATTAAAGAAAGTCGTTGAAAATTTGATTGAAGCAAAGGCAATTGTGGTAACAAACAATGAGGATACTCCTAATANTATAGTACCGAAAATTATTGGACACTAAAGAAAGCCATTGAAAATTTTATTGAAGCAAAGGCAATTGTGGTAACCAACAATGAAGATACTCCTAATATCACAAACAATCCGCTCC
This sequence comes from Nicotiana knightiana, assembly GCA_005239525.1. NCBI lineage: Eukaryota > Viridiplantae > Streptophyta > Magnoliopsida > Solanales > Solanaceae > Nicotiana > Nicotiana knightiana. The sequence continues at coordinate 32,762 of ML410584.1, forward strand.
CAGCTCATGACAATGCACATTTTATTGGGATGATTTGTGATGATCGGGATTATAAGCAGTCTGGCAAGACAGAGATGGTTGTTGGAACTATAGGGAAAGAGCCAAAAGTGATAGTAAGCCTGCCGCAATTGGCACCATTGATTGTGAAAGGTGAAAATTCTAGTTTGAACTTGGCAGGTTCTGAAAAAACGATTCTCTATGTCCCTGGAAGTACAAAAAAGTTTGAGGTTCAATTGGGTGGGCCAAAACTTTACATCCCTGGGGGCATTCAAAAGATTGTTCCGAATAATGGTTTGAGAAATATAGCAGAGTCAGTTTTTATCCGACCTGTTGCACAACTCCCAATAACAAACACAAAAGCTATTCCCTGGAATTATAACAAGACTGTCATGACATACAAAGGAAAAGAGATAGTTAAAGAAGCAGATGAAATGGTGGGCTTGACCCGCTCTGGAAGGTGCTATTCACTAGAGGAATTGAGAAAAGCTAAGCAAGCTAGGGAAAGTAACTTGCCAGTGAAAAAACCCGTTGCAGAAAAAGAAGCAAAGGAATTCCTTAAGAAGATGAAAATGCAAGACTACCCAATCATTGACCAACTAAGGAAAACCCCCGCTCAGATATCTTTGTTTTTTCTGCTTTGCACTCAGAAGAACATTATCGTGTGTTGATCAAAACTCTGAACGATGCATATGTCTCAGAAACGACAACGGTAAATCAGCTAGAAAAATGGCTGAAAGATTCTTTGAAGTAAATAGAATTACTTTCATCGATGATGATTTGCCTGAGGAAGGGGCTGGGCACAATAGAGCTGTCACGACCCAAAATCCTATGAAAGGTCGTGATGGCGTCGGACACCTCTTCAGGCAAGCCAACACAAAGAGTTAATTAAATTTCTATTTTAGTATTTTGAAATCATTACTTTTCATTACATTATATAATAATCAATAAATTTTACTGAGTAAATAACGATGTCTTAACAAATTTAATTAAGAAATAAATCCCAAAGTCATCCCAGAACCCGGTGTCACAAGTGCATGAGCAATTTCTAGGAAACAAGTATAATACAATAACTGTCCAGAATACAAATTGGACAGAAAAGAAAATACAATACTTTGAAGGAGACTCTGCTGGCTGCGGGCCGTCTCGGGGGATGCAGCTCACCTAAGTCTCCATATCAACCATGTCGCTGCACAAGCTAGGCCACTAGACATACATGTGCTTATACAACAAAATGCACAGCAAGTGTAGTATGAGTACAAAAATAACGTGTACCCAGTAAGTATCCCGCCTAACCTCGAAGAGGTAGTGACGAGAGGTCGACTTTAACACTTACCAGAGGTCAAATAATATCAGATAAAATAACAAAATGAATAAGTATGAAACATGGCAAATATATGAAACAACATGTATAAATTACGTGGTACTTTTCCTTATTTTTTCACAACTTACTCATCTCTCAACTAGCAAGTTCCCTCCGTACCGGAGTATATACATAGATAAAATGGATTTCCTCAAAGAGGTTGTCATACTTCAAATAAGGGAAAACCTTAGATATACTGGCTTCTAGCCCAAATATTACGCACGATTCCATGAGGATAATTTATATATAGGAAATGCCGAGGCGTACGGTCCGATCCAACATAAAAGTAAATTGTGCACTGCCGAAGGGTCGAACAACGTGAACCATAGATGCATCTATTAACCTGCCGAGGCGAACCGCCCGCTCCCATGAGAGTGTGGTACATAAATCCTGCTGAGGCGAATGACCCGATCCCATAAGAGTGTGATAGGAGGACTTACTCCGTTCACGAATCATACATGCGACGCGGTTACACATAGATTTCTCGAGTTATTAAAGTATTCTTCCATTTCTCAAAACATGAACTTTCAAGATTCCCATTTTTATAACAATTTTCTATTCCTTTCAAAAATATTTATTAAGTATGCTCAATCCATCTTCTTCTCAAAGAAAACAATAAACACAAGCCAAATATAATAACAACAAAGCATGATGTAAGCCTAAAACTACCCGGACATAGACATAACTAGTAGCTACGTACGGACTCTCGTCACCTCGTGCATACGTATCCCCCCACAAATAATATTGCATAGTTAATTATTTCACCTATGGGGACTATTCCCTCTTACAAGGTTCGAAAGGAGACTTACCTCGCTCCGAAGTTCCATAACCGGCTTCCAAGCCCTTCCGATGACTCAAATTGATGCACAACGCCCCAAATCTAGCCAAAAATTGTGCAAACCCATAAATATATACTCAAATACTCATTATAATCCAATTTATAACAATTTCTAACCCCGATCGAAAAGTCGATTAAAATCACCCTCGGGCCCACGTGCTTGGATTCTAAAATTTTTCGAAGATAAACTTTTCCCATAGCCTCATTAAATCAAATATATAATTTACTCTCAATTTCATGTCCAAATTCGTGGTCAAAATCCAAAAATACCAATTTATAGGTTTTCTACCGAAACCCCAAGTTTTCACTAATTTCCCATGAATTTTCATGTTAAAATATATATATATAATCCAAGTATTTAACTTGAAATATGTGGGAATCACTTACCTTGGCATAGATGATGAAGATGGAGCTCCAAAATCCCATGGAGGAAATGAGATGAAATGAGACAAACCCATTTTTTCAAACTTATACACTGCCACGAAACTCTCCTTCGCGTTCGCGGGCCTCCCCTCGCGTTCGCGAAGAACAAAAATTCTCGAAAAGCCATTCCAAACTCTTCTCAGACAGCCTCTAGTATTATGGTCATAATTTCTTGCAAAAAACTCCAAATGACAAATGGCTTAATAGTATGAAATCTGGACTTCAAGATATACACCTTTCATGTTTTGGTCATCTCCCAATTTCTTATACATTTCGAGATATAAGCTACTAAAGTCAGCCCTATGCAACACAAATTTCTTTTTCATCTTCCGGACACCCTGTAGTGTACTAGCCATAAATCTTTGTAAAAATATCTAAATTCTAAATGGTTTACCTTTCTAGAAACTAGACACAAAGGTATACAACTGTTATGCTTACATCATCTCAAAATTCCTTATAAATTACGAGATATGAGCCTCCAAAGTCAGACCTGCGTAACAGATATTTTCTTCTTCGCGAACGCGAGGCTCCCTACGCGAACGCGAAGAACAAAGTCCCTGAAGCCAAATCCTTCTTCGCGAACGCGAAGGACAACACCAGACACCAGCATCAGCCATTGCAAAACATCACGAAATGATCCGAAACCATCCCGAAACACACCCGACGCCCCCCGGACCCCGTCCAATCACACGAACCAATCCCATAACATCCCACGGACCTGCTCTAGGCCTCAAATCACATCAAACAACGCCGAAACCATGAATCACACTCCAATTCAAGCTTAGTGAACTTTATAATTTCCAACTTCTACATTCGATGCCAAAACCTATCAAATCACGTCCGATTGACCTCAAATTTTGCACACAAGTCATATTCGACATTACAGATTTACTCCAACCTCCAGAATCGGAATTCGACCCCGATATCAAAATTTCCACTTTCGGTCGAACTCCTCAAAAATCTTCAAATTTTTAACTTTAGCTAAATGACCCCAAAATGACCTACGGACCTCCGAATCCACTTCCGGTGGCACTCCCAACACCAGAATCACCATACGAAGCTATTCCCAGACTCGAAATTCCAAACGGACATCGATAACATAGAAACGCGCTTAAACCCAAATTTATGAATTTCTTCCAAGAATGTTAACTTACACAACAGGCGCTGAAATGCTCCTGGGTCATCCAAAACCCGATCCGAACATACGCCCAAGTCCAAAATTATCATACGAACTTGCCGGAACCTTCAAATCCTGATTCCGAAGTCGTTTACTCGAAAATCACAACTCAACCAATTCTTCCAACTTAAAGCTTCCGAAATGAGAATTCTTTTTCCAAATCGACTCTGAACTTCCCAAAATTCAATTCTGACCACGCGTGCAAGTCATAACACCTGAAGTGAAGCTTCTCGTGGCCTCAAACCGCTGAACGATGTGCTAGAGCTCTAAACAACCAGTCGGGTCATTACAAGAGCTTTTCATCTTAGTGTCAAATGTGAAGGGCCTTACGTGAAAGGAGTCATGATTGACGGAGGCTCAAGTGTAGATGTATGTCATCTTTCTACTCTACAACAGTTGAACATTGACACTAACAGAATCCGAACTAGTAATGTCAGCATCAGAGCTTTTGATGGTTCAAGAAGAGACACTATTAGGGAAATCGAACTCACCATGACAATCGGCCCGGTTGATTTTAACATTTTTTTTCAAGTGTTGAATATGAAAACTTCTTATAATTTTCTTCTAGTAAGGCCATGGATCCATATGTCCAGAGTTGTACCATCCACCCTACATCAAATGGTCAAATCCGAGTATGATAGGCAAGAAATTGTTGTTCATGGGGAAGATGACTCATCAGTCTATAAAGGCCCGTCCATTCCATGTATCAAGGGCAAGCAAGGATGTGAATCCATCATATATCAAGCGTTTGAGGTAGACCAAGTGGAAGAAGGAAAGCCATTCTGCATCCCCGTCTATCAGCCACATCTATTATGGTAGCTTCGTTGATGTTAAGGAACAACTATGAACTAGGAAAAGGACTAGGATCCTCTCTACAGGGAATTGTGAACCCTATTGCTCCAGTTTTGAAGAAAGATACCTTTGGTTTGGGTTTAAACCAACGTCAGCTGATATAGACAGAGCCAAGGCCCGCAAAAAGAATGGTTGGAATTTTTCCAAACCAATCCCTCACATTGCCTACTCTTTTGTCAAGCCACAATTTGAAGAAGTCCAAAATCCTTCTACTCAGGATGACATTGATGAAGTTTGCCAGGGTCTCAAGGAGATGTTCTATGAGATCAATATGGTTCAAGTTGGTGAGAGCTCTAGCCGTGCAAGTGTTCAGCTGNTCTAGATATTTTAGTTTAATTTCCTTGCTTTGATGTTAATCCTTCTATCCTTTCAAATTCAATGAAATGAAGTTGCAGTTTCGCAGTAAAATTCTGTCTTTTCCTTTCCCTAATTCTTGTTAATTTCTTATCATTTTCAGTTTCATTAATGCTGGCTTTAGAAATATGAGATGCATGCGGAATTCATGCCCAGATCTTAAAAAGATGTCTAATCTCGAATTAATGAATCAAGAAGTTGATATTCCCTCTCTCCTAATCATTGTTGAAGAAGGGATCGAAGACACTGACTGGGTCAAGTCCCGATTTGAACAGTTGAGTTCCATTGATGAAAAGCGTTTGGCGGCAGTTTGTTTTGGTTAATTATACCAACAAAGAATGGCACGCGCTTACAATAAGAAAGTGTGCCCAAGAAAATTTAATGTAGGACAACTTGTTTTGAAACGTATCTTTCCGCACCAGGAAGAAGCAAAAGGAAAGTTCGCCCCGAATTGGAAAAGTCCTTACCTCACCAAGAAGTATTGTCAAAAAAGCTCTACACTTGGCAGATATAGAAGGAACGTGACTGATATATCCATCAACACGGATGCGGTCAAGAGATACTATGCTTGACACGCCTCTGTGGGGGCATTTTTGTACTTAGCATTCTCAGGTTGGGATGACGAAAGGCTATCATTCTCGCTACCCAAACACTAGTTAGCCCTTTGAAGCCTTGTTTATATTTCTTTGTTTTCCCCTCTTTTGGAACCAATGTACTTAATTTTTAAAAAAATCAGATAAAAAAATCATCAAAACACGCTCATGTTAGTTGAACTACGTCTGACCTGATACCGAAAGGATACGTAGGCAGCCTCACTCTGGGGTTCGGTCACACCAAAAAAAAAATCCACATTTTCCCAATATTCAAAGAAACTGGGGCATGATTTTATTTTATTTTTGATGGTTGTTCCATCAAAATGGTTCCAAAAGTTGTAATTCAATTGAATAGCTCTTTTTACCTTTCCCTGCTAAGACCTTCTGATCAACTTTCGAGAATGCTAAGTCAATATAGTACGGGTGATGCCTCAGCCATTGTAAAGAGAGAAAAATAAATGAGAGAGTCTTATTGGTGAAAGCCCTCACGGGAACTATAAGGAAATGGTGAGTTGAGAGAAAGACAAATGAGAGAGGTCAGTTGATGAAAACCCACAAAGGGCATCATTGATCGATTTAGGTTTTCATATACCCCGGCACAAGTATGGTTAAGATAAAGAACTCAGTTTCAAAGTGAAGTTTACAACAGATTTTGAGAATTAGACGGTTCAGACAGATCGGGCATCCTGTCCAAAGTGCATGTCATGTTCATTGAAGTCAACATATTCCTCCAGATAAGTCATTTCTTATTTTTTACCCTGAAAGGGACGCTTCTTGAGTAAGTTGTAATACCTATTATTTAACCTTCTTGTTTTCTTTCCAATTACTTTTTTTTAGTTCCTTTCAATCTAATTTTATCAAAGAAAAACAAAGAAAAGGCTACAAAATTGATTACAGTTTCCCCGTTATATAAAGCAAAGATTGTTGGGCATAAACCGTATGGGAAAAGCCATAAAGCCATATGTGATTTTCCGTGACTGCAAAAGGCTTGAAGGATTGAACAATGTTTCAAGAGTCAACAAAAGTTAGTCAGTTAAAAGTTGTTTTGGGAACAAGGTTGTTTGCACCACAAACACAACTGGGGATAGGCGCAAAATAGGCAGGTTTTGATGTTGAGAAAGAAGATCTCTAGAAAGTAAAGATAGAATCTCTCGGTAATTCGTACGGCCATTGACAGAGCCAGATGTTTTAACAAGTGCAATGGACACTAGGTCAAGTCGTCGAAGAGATCAAGGTCACAAACTGACCACCATTTTAAAACTAACGAATATTTCTTTGTTCAGAACAGGAACATAACAATTTTAGGAAACAGTTCGTGGAAGGACGAACATCACCAAGTGAAGTTCTCAAATCCTTGATTTCCTTCTAATATACATGTAATCATGTTAATTTTAGTTTCATTATAGGGAATACCCCATGTCACGACCCGAATCCTAACCCAGGTCGCGATGGCGCCCAACACCGTAGTCAGGCAAGCCAACATCAATTTACTAGTGAGTTTCATTTAATTTACCAAGACCTTCCCAACACTTACTTGTTTTAAATTTCGGACATTAGGCACTTTAAGCAGAAATAACTGTAAGAGTCATAATTTAATAATTACACCCCAAAAGAATAGTCTAATAACGTTTGTGCCAGGAACTAGTGTCACAAGTCTACAGGCATCTAGTAGGGTAAAATCAAAAGGTGTAAAAGTCTGTCCTCCTGTTTGAGAAAAATGTAGACAGAAATAGTAAAAAGAAAAGCTCCAAAGTGTTGCTGGATGTCGCCAAGGGAAAGAAGCTCACCGTGAAGCCTCGACCAGGTATAAGTCAGGAACGAGCTCCGGACTGGTACCCAGATGTACCTGCCTCAGAACCTGTACAATTAAGTACAGAGCGTAGCATGAGTACATAAACAATATGTACCCAGTAAGTATCCCGCCTAATCTCAAAGAAGTAGTGACGAGAGGCCCACATGACACTTACTAGGGTCACAGTAATATGTTTAAGTAAAATTTAAGGAAGATAACAGGTATGCATGGATAGTAAAGCAATAAGTATCGAATATAACCACAAAATTTAATTACGTGGTCGAGCACCAATATACAAGTTTTTGATTCGTCTCCCCCGATATCTATCAGTTTACCAGTTATGAAAATATCAAGCAATAGCATGCGCATAATGGGTTGAGGACAAATGGCCTAGGCCAACATCATAAACTAACGGTGCACTGTCGAAGGGTCAAACGGCGTGAACCATAGATGTATTTATTAACCTGCCGTGGCGTACGACCCGCTCCCATGAGAGTAGTTGAATAAATCACTCTGCTCGCGGAATATAAATTGCGAAGCGGTCCCACATAAGAATACACATTCAAGCAGTCCACCCCGACTATATCGGGAAGACAATTACCCAAGAAAATGACAATTTCTCTTTTAATGGTCACAAAGATAGTATTTACATCTTTTCTAGAAATTCATTTTCCAAGTTCGATAAGGTTTAAACATTTTTAAATTTATCAGTAAAGTTACAAGTACGGCAAATAAAACATGCTTTTTGGGTCCTAGACTACCCGTACACAAGCATAATAGTAGCTATGCACAGACTCTCGTCACCTCGTGCGTACGTATCCCCCCACAAATAGTAGCACATTATTGATTATCTCACCTATGGGGACATCTCCCCCTTACAAAGTTAGAAAGGAGACTTACCTCGTCTCAAGCCTACTTTCCGGGCCAAGAACGCGCCCGAAACTCCAAATTTGTCGCCCAAGAACTTGAAGCTAGCCAAACATCACATTAACAAGTCAATCTATTCTCAAAAGTCCATAATTCTCCTACTTAAATGGTCATTTCAACCCAAATTGGAAAATCCTAAAATACACCCCCGGACCCACATGCTCGGATTCCGGAAATTTTTGGAGGATATACTTACCCATGGCCTAAGGATCACTATTATATAGTTTTTGTATGATTTCATAATCAATTCCTTGGTGAATTCTCATTTTTATTAAAACCCTAGGTTTTACTCTAATCCCATGATTTTTACTAATTTAATGTGTTAATCTACCCAAGAACTCAAGTATTAAACTCACTTCATGGTAGGAATTTCTTACCTTAAAATTTCCAGGTCGAATCCCTCCTTCACCAGCTCTCCAAATCTTCCAAAATGATGAAAAATGGTTCAAAAATGGCTAAGTCTCGTATTTAAGACGACCTCACTGCCTACAGGTTTTTCGCACCTGCGGCTCGAGGACTGCACCTGCGAGAAAAATCTCGCACCTACGGAAAAGGGGAAGGGGGCTAGTGGTCGCATCTGCGGAAGGGAGTCTGCACCTGTGGCTCCGCTTCTGCGAGAAATGGCCCGCACCTGCAGAACTGGGCAGCCCCCTCTAAGGTCACACCTACGAGGCAATGACCGCACATGCGGCTGGTCCTTCGCAGGTATGGTCGCACCAGATCTAGTGCACCAGCAGTCTTTTAAGGTTGGTTTTTGCCTCGCGCAATGCCCGAATGGCATCCGGGCCCACCCGAGACCCTGTCTAAATATACCAACAAGTTCTAAATCATAATACAAACTCGCTCGAGCCTTCGGAACGTCCGAAACAACACTAAATCTAAGAATCATACCCTAAAACCTATTGGATCAAACTTAAGAACTTTGAGCTCTTGAATTCACTTTCAACACGCCGAAACATACCTATACTACTCGGAATGACACCAAATTTTGCGATCAAGTCATAAATGACATAACGGAACTATTCCCGATCTCGAAATTCCGTTTGGACCTCGATAACACAAAAACACATTCCAAGCCTCAATTTGAACTTAAGAAATTTCTTATTTCACTATTTGGCGCCGAAACGCTCCTGGGTCATCCAAAACCCGTTCTGAACACACGCCCAAGTCCGAAATCATCATATGAACCTACCGGAAACTTCGAATCTCGATTCCGAGGTCGTTTACCGAAAATGTTGACCGAAGTCAAACTTGGATTTTAAGGCCAACCTTAAGGAACTGTGTTCCTATACCACTCCAAACTCCTCCAAACCTCAAACCATCCGTCCCCGCAAGTCATAAATCAGTAAAAGCAACTACGGAAAGTCTCATTTAAGGGAACGGGGTCCTAGAACACAAAATGACCCATCGGGTCGTTACACCCCATTTGCACCTCAGGGTACTACATCCCCTGTCTGCATTACTTTCTGCCAACATAGGGTACGACATTCCCTAGTAGAATCTTAGAGCGCCACGAGCCTCATTTTATTGCAAACATAGGGTAAAACATTCCGTGGTAGCATCTCAGAGCGCCCCGAGCCTCATCTTATTGCCAACACAGGGTACTACATCCCCTGGCTGCATTACTTTCTGCCAAAATAGGGTACGACATTCCCTAGTGCCATCTTAGAGCGCCACGAGCCTGATTTTATTACCAACATAGGGTACGACACTCCCTAATAGCATCTCAGAACGTTGCAAGCCTTATTTTATTGCCAACACAGGGTACTACATCCTTGGTTGTATTTCTCATTGCTAACATAGGGTACGACATTCCCTAGTAGAATCTCAGTGAGCCATGAGCCTCACCTTATTGCCAACACAGGGTACTACATCCCCCGGTTGTATTTCTCATTTCTAACATAGGGTACGACATTCCTTAGTAGCCTCCCAGAGTGCCACGAGCCTCATGTTATCGCCAACACAGGGTACTACATCCTCTGGCTGCATTACTTTTTGCCAACATAGGTTACGACATTCCCTAATAGCATCTCAGAGTGCCACAAGCCTCATATTATTGCCAACACAGGATACTACATCCCCTGGTTGCCTTCCATAAAATTAACATAGGGTACGACATCCCCTATTATCAAAAAAAAAAAAAATAGCTCATTTCTCTTTCAATTCTTCATTCTTCAATAGCAAAGATAGTTTATTATGTTTTTAATAACTCACGAAAATTTCCTAGTGCAAACTGGGGCAGAAATTTTTTGTTCGTTTTATTTGTTGTGGTGGCTTATAGGTTTTTCCGCAAAGCACAGATTGGATGTGTAAAAAGTTAAGATTTCGGCTCTTGCCAAAGAAAGTGGAACGCTTGATCTCAATACCACCCGCAAGATCTCGCCAGAAAGTGGAACGTTTCAAGATCCATATTCTAATCACCTGATTAAGAAGCATGCCTGTGAGAATATTTCATAGTTTGATACATCGAGAGCATCAAGTTTTAGTCTAAAGTCAATGAAGGAAGCAAGTCCAGAATCAAGACAAGACCCTAGATGACATTTAGATAGGAATTTGTTAACTCTTAGATTTCAAGAGTATTTAATTTTCTTTTCATTTTGAAGTAATAGTAGGAACCGCGGATCGGAACCTCAACGGAACTTCACTCGACTCTCCCTCTAAGCATACTCCATCATTCTTCTTTCACTTGAACTACACGTGACCTGATTCCCTTATAACCTGGGATATGTAGGCTGCCTAAAACCAAGGCTCGGTCACATCTTGTTCTTTTCTCTTCTTTCCCTTTTAAATAATAGTGAGGTAAAAAATTAATCACATTGTTCATTTTCTTTGCTTGAAAACCCTTCATGTTTCTAAGCAAAGAGGGGTATGCTGTGAACAACTAATTTTTGACCACACCCAAATTATATATTATTTTAGTGTAAATATATTTTTAGGTCTAATCTTGATGTTTTAAAGTTTTATCTTACTCTTAATAGATTTTATTCGATCTAATTAAAAGAAAAATAAATAATAAATACTCACATTCTTAGAGTACAAATTTTATTTCTATTTATATATATAAAAAATAATTCACAAATATATATATATATATATATATATATATATATATATATATATATGTATGTATGTATGGTTCCTGTTAATTATAATGTTAATAAGTAAGCTATAGAATCTCTCTTAGTATCATTTAAAGTATATGTAAATATTTAATTTTCCTATAATATAAGAAATTTTAGGTTAATATTCTTATCTTTATAATCTAATTAATCTTTCAAAAAAAATGAACTTTAATAGATAAAGTTTTTTAAAATTTTGATTTTTTGTTTTATATTTTTATTTTTACTAATCCCATTATCCTCACTTCTCACCCACTCCTCCACCTTTCACATCTTTCTCTCACATTGCATACACACTCACACATCCATCCCTCACATTCCAACTCCCCACATCCCAACTATCCCCTCAATTAATCCCATATACATACAATATATACAGAAAATAAGGAGAGCACAAGAAAAAAAAGAGGAGTGTCACGACCCAAAACCCATTAAGTTCGTGATGGCGCCGGACCCCTCTGTCAGGGAAGCCAACACTTAATAAATAAATAAAATCTTTATTTTAAAATTCTCGAAGTCATTCCTATTTCATTTTTCTTAAATAGTAATTAACGAACTTCCACTGAGTAAACAATAATATCTTAACAAATTTAAATAGTGAATAAATCACATAATTATCCCAGAACCCGGTGTCACAAGTGCATGAGCAAAGTTTCTAGGAATTATATATGTACTACAATACTTGTCCGGAATACAAACGGGACAAGGAATGTAAATTAAAATACAATACATCTGAGGAAGACTCTGTCGGCTGCGGGTCGTCTCCAGATGGTGCAGCTCGTCTAAGTCTCTACGTCAGCCACATCATTGCGTCAAGCAGGGCCACTAGCTATGAATGTACCTGTGCAATAAAAATGCACAGCAAGTGTAGCATGAGTACGAAAACAACGTGTACTCATTAAGTATCCCGCCTAAACTCGAAGATGTAGTGACGAGATGTCGACTTTGACACTTACTAGAGGTCGAATTAATATAATCAAGTGTGACACTAAGCATGGATATCATAGGTAATTTAACAAGTAGCGACATGAAATAGCAACTTCTTTCACATTTAATATTCTTAAATCCTCGTCATTTCAGTTGACAATTTAAAATCTCCAGGTCAGTAATCAGGTAAAAATGACAGCAAAATACACAGTAAATCTCATGCGCAAGCAATGTCGAGGGCCGAACAGCCTGAACCAACATAAATGTAAATTGTGCACTGCCAAAGGGTCAAACGGCGCGAACCAAAATGCATCTATTAACCTGTCGTGGCGTACGGCCCGCTCCCATGAGAAGTGGAAGAAATCACCCCGCTCGCGGAATATAAATTGCGAAGCAGTCATACATAGTCATGCACATTCCACAGTCCACCCCGACTACATCGGGAAAACAAATACTCAAGTAAATGATAAATTTCTCTTTTAAAGGTCACGAAAATAGTATTTAAATCTTTTCCAGAAATCCATTTTTTTACCAAGTTCGGTAAGGTTTAAAAACTTTATTTTCATCAATAAGATTACAAGTACGGCAAATAAAACATGCTTTTGGGTCCTAGACTACCCGAACATAAACATAATAGTAGCTACGCACGGACCCTCGTCACCTCGTGCGTACGTAGCCCCCAAAAATAGTAGCACATATCTAATTAGTTCACATATGGGGATAATTCCCCGTCACAAGGTTAGAAAGGAGACTTACCTCGCTCTGAAGATTCATAATCGGCCTCCAAGCCCCTCCGACGACTCAAATTGATGCCCAACGCCCCAAAAACTATCCAATAACGGGTAAATCAATGAAAATACACTCTAATACTTATAACAATTTAAATTTTATAAATTCCCAACTCTACTAGAAAAGTTGACCAAATTGCCCTCGGGCCCACGTGCCCGGATTCCAAAATTTTTCGAAGATAATGATTACCATAGCCTTACTAACTCAAATATACAATTACTCTAATTTCATGCTCAAATTCGTGGTTAAAAATCCAAAAATACACATTCTAGTTCTTTGTTCAAAAACCCCAAATTTCTACTAATTTCCATAACCAAATCTATATACAACCTTGTATTTTAACTTGAGATGAGTAGAAATAACTTACCTTGACATAGATGACGAAAATCCCCACTTGAAGCTCTCCAAAATCTCCCAACCAAGAGAAAAATGAAGAGAAATGGCCAAGCCCTCGGTTATAAAAATGCACACTGCCTCCAGTCCTTCCGCACATGCGGTTACTACGCCCGCAGGTGCGACCAAACTCTCGCACTTGCGGCTTCCTCATTCCCCAGCCGGCTCCGCACCTGCGCTCCCCCGACCACATCTGCGCCTTTGCAGGTGCGAAAATAACCTCGCACCTGCGGTCCTCAGCCAAGCCATCCTTTTCCGCTTCTGCGACCCCTTAGCCGCACCTGCGGCCAAAACCTCGCAGGTGCGGTCACACCAGACAGCAGCCTCAGCTTCCTCCCAAACTCCAATTTGATCCATTAACCACCCGGAATCCACCCGAGGCCCCCGGGACCCTGTCCAATTACACCAACCTGTTCCAAAACATAATGCGGACCTGCCCAAGGCCTCAAATCACATCAAATAACATCGAAACAATGGATCGCATCACAATTTAAGCTTTATGAACTTTGGAATTTCCAACTTCTACATTCGATGCCGAAACCTATTAAATCACGTCCGATTGACCCCAAATTTTGCGCAAAAGTCACATTCAAAATTATGGACACGCTCCAACTTTTGGAATCGCATTCCGACCCCAATACCCAAATTTCCTCTTCCGGTCGGATTTCTCCAAAAACCTTCAAATTTCTATCTTTAGCCAAATGACTTCAAAATAACCTACAGACCTCTGAATTCACTTCCGATCGCACTCCCAACTCTAGAATCACCATACGGAGTTATTCCCAGACTCGAAATCCCAAACGGACATCAATATCACCGTAATGCACTTCAACCCAGACTTATGAAATTTCTTCTAAAATGCTAACTTCTACAATATGCGCTGAAACGCTCCCGGGTCATCCAAAACCCTATCCGAACATATGCCCAAGTCCAAAATCATCATATGAACCTGCTGGAACCTTCAAATCCTGATTCTGAGGTCGTTTACTCAAAAATCCAATCTTAGTCGATTCTTCCAACTTAAGGCTTCTGAAATGAGAATTTTCTTTCCAAATTAACTCTAAACTTCCCGAAATTCAATTCCGACCACACCTACAAGTCATATCACCTGAAATGAAGCTGCTCATGGCCTCAAACCACTGAACGACGCGCTAGGTCTTAAAACGACCGGTCGGGCCGTTACATTCTCTCCCACTTCAACATACGTTCATCCTCGAACATGCTAAGAACCGCTTTGTAGTTATCTAAAATCACTGTTTAACACCCCGTGCACCTGTCCGTGCTACCACAACCCAGTTAAGTACATTAGCTCGGTCAAAATTCGAAGATATCCTCTTTCATTTAGGCAATGGGCCTTAGAACCAGGTCTTCATATATATGAACACTGTATCAACTACCACACGATGTACTAGAACATGACTGCATACCTTTGCTGAATTAGCACCATGCACCGCATAATTCATCATCTAACCACAATGACATTCCCTGAACCTTAATAGCCAAAATTCCACGAATATGATGCTCCCAAGGCACCTCATGACATACATATAGGTCCTGCTATAATGCTTACGATACCACCACAACCGAGGAGATGTGTAGAAATTCATAACCAACTGCAGAGTTAAAAAATCATTGAATATCTCCTCTTGACTATAATCATCACCTCATTATGAACCGAATAATGGTATTTGTCCTTTAATATACTTCACAAAAATCTTATCGCACTGATCCCTGGTCCAATAGTCTCGTTTCACCCAGTATGAACTGCTCAGACAACAAATCACCCCAAACATGACCAACCGTCTCACATGACACCACAACGCCCCAATAGGCCATAACTCAAACATGATACATGATGCGTGGCTAGAATTCATGATTTTAAGCATTATATACCTTGCATTTTATGTGCTTTAATGATAAAAATACACGTCGTATGTGCCTAATGGAGTTTATTTAATGTGTAGGTGAGTTGGAAATGGAAGCCGAGCTAAATGAGAGCATAAACGTCGGAAAATACGCGCAAGAGTCGAAAAGGAGCGACCCGGGAC
>ML410585.1:0-20875 GCA_005239525.1 Nicotiana knightiana
CCATGAAATTGTTATAAAGTCATTTGTGATGCAATTTGTAATTATTTATATGAGTAAAATACTAGGATAAATTAATTTTAAAAAAAATGTAGAAATTATGAACAAATATCAATTTATGCTAATGCATAGTTTTAAAGGTATATATGCATTTGAAAAATATTATAGGAAAAAATTGGGTATCAACACCTTCCACACGTGAACGCGTCCTATTGCCAGAATAGACGTATTGTTCACTTCCTACCGGCTTCCTCTGAGTTAAAAAGCCCAGCATGATTTTGGCAATGTAAATTGTAGCACCAGAATCAATCCACCCTGTATTATCATAAACTTCTATAAAATTTGATTCATAACATACAAAGGTAAAATTACCTTTCTTCTCAAGCCATTTCTTGTATTCCAAGCAATCCTTTTTCCAGTGTTCCTTCTTCTTATAGAAACGGAAAGCATCTTTGTCAAAGGTGCTTTTCTTCTTCATGGGAACACTTTTGCCCTTCTTTGCATTTCTCTTACCATGAGTCATCATATTAACACTTTCAGGTGTCTCATGCTTCAACCTCTCTTCTTCTTGAACACACCTGGTCAAAAGTTCATTGATTGACCATTTATCCTTATGTGTGTTGTAAGAAATCTTAAGCGGACCATATTCCGCGGGAAATGAGTTGAGAGTGAAATGCACAAAAAATGGTTCAGACATATCAACCTCAAGGGACTTGAGTTTAGCAGCAATGTCTCTCATCTCCATAATGTGCTCACACACTGTACGACTTCTGTCAAAAGTCATACTTAAGAGCCTCTTCATAAGGGTGTTGGCCAAAACCTTGTCAGAGCTTACGAATTGTTCATCGATAGCCTTCATGTAAGCTTTGACCTTATCGCTATTAGGGATAGAACCCCTAATGCTTTGGCTTATGTGGGCTTTTATGATCATTAAACTTAAGCGATTGGATCGCTCCCACAGCTCATAATCAGCCTTAGTCGCTGGCGTACTTGATTTCGTGGGAATAGGTGGTTCATCCACACAGAGTGTCAGGTCCAGATCCGAGCACCCTAAAGTGAGAAGGACTTTCTCCTTCCATTCAGTATAATTGTCACCAGAAAGCATTGGAATTCGAGCATTCTCATTAAAATAGTGGTAGGAAAAGTTGTAAAGACTGCAAAACCAGGATAATCATACATAAGCTATGAAGTACAATCCATCAAAAGTGAATCACGTAAAATACCGATTCTAAGTAAACTCTAGACCCTCTGTGGGCAGAGGTTGCAACTCATGCATAGAATTTACGTTACTTCATTAGACTAGTAAACCAAAACACTTAAAAATTAATCCGTAAATGTGGGCATGAGATAATTTTTAACTTAAAGGTTTACTATCTCATTCAAATTAATCTCACCAAAATAGTTACCTCCCTGTAGGGCCGAGTTACCATTTTAATAAGATAATTGTACTAAATAGATATCAGTATAACCTTTAACCACTAAACTTTATGTGATTAAATAACTCAATTTATTTTATATTAAGTATTCAAGATGTTGTGGCCACTCCTAGATACATCACATAAAAGAAAACTCAAAACTGACATCTTACAATAATTAACTTAAACAAAATATTGATTAGTTTCAAAGTGGACATACAAAGTATAGGCAGGATGCCTATATATCCTCAAATAATTCTTATAATTAAACTAAATATTATATTACAGAACTGAAAACCAAGTGTTTATCAAAATCTCACTAGGCAATACCTCCAGATTATTAGCACTTTGAATTGACTAGTGCTTCAAGAACACTTCAAAACTCTTTGTTTTAAAAGGCAGCAACTAAATACTTGCTCCAAAAGATAAAGTTTAACTTCTAGATTAAAATAATATACGAACCCTTCCAAATTCATTACGAAACATCGAAACACATAATGGATTAATACCAGGCAAACCATGTTTGCATTATGTCTTAGTAATATAGACAAAAACGTGATAATCAAAAGCTAACAAATCGTGCTCGACACATTGTCAATGCATCTGCTATGAGGGAGTATTTAAACAATCAACAAGTGGACAAGCTCAAAGAATCTGAAATTTGCACCGTCTTAAATCTGTTGCCTTTTTACTCTTCAAAGCAATTATTTTAATCTAGTTTAATTATTCTACATCAATGCTTTAAAGAGCAAGACCACATAATAGCTATTATGAATTAAAGCAAGCTCTCCTTTTAAACTAAGAATAAAACCATAAGTTCTACTAGATCACACGAGAATCCAACTCATTCAGTACATGTGGATTAAAACAATTCGAGTAGTCGAGACACAATTTAAAAGTTAGTGATCTTTGAACCAATTCCATCTAACACAATATAACTCCATTGTCGAAAAATGAAAGACGGCGTATGTTATATATATAAAACTAAACACACAGATTTGGCAAAACGAGATTTCCATCGTTATTAACACAATCTCGACACCGAACAACACGACCAAAGATAGGCTCTGATATCACGTGTTGATATTCGAATAAAAACACAGGGCCCTTACCTTCAGCCATTATTGTTCAAGCGCAGCAGGGAATCACCTTTGAAACCTTTAGCAGAAATCTAGAGAGCATTCTAGCTTGCGTCTGTCGTTAGATGCCAGTTGGATATCAGACTGATACACAGGCGTATTTAAAGGTAGGCTAGGGACTCTTATTCAAATATTTTAGCTTTAGGGACTTCTCTTTAAATTATAATTGCCCTAGGGACTCCTAATATATGGTAGTTTCTTTCCATCAAAGAAACTATTATATATGCATTAATACAGAATATTATCTGATATATTATTTCCTTTGAGAAACAAAGTAAATAATTTATTACTTTATATGTGGGCCACACTAGAAGTCTCTAGAAGAGGCGGTAAATTTCTTAAAGTTGTTGCTCGACGAACAATGAAGAAATTCTTTCATCTGAATCTGTACAAAACTCTTGGATTTATTGGACTTTGTTATACATCTGTTTAAAAAACTACAGAATCAATTTTTGTAAGGGAAAAACAGAAAAAAGATTTTGGCATGAAAATTGACCTTATCACAAACTAAGCAACATATTGAATGATTGCATCCCTTCTAACATTGCTTATTCTTAAAATTCAAAATAAATAATGAAATATAGAGGAGAAAATAAAATCCTATAACTTACTTGGATCAAATAAATAAAAGAAAGTAAAAAGCCAAAACTCATGTTGTTTCTACTTCTTTATAGTGTCGAATATTTTGGAGAGACAAAGGATCCTGTTACCAGAAAATGAAAAGAAAAAAAAGGAAAAAATTCATCAAAAGGAGGTGGATGTAGGAAGAGTATATTAATAAGTAACATCTTATAAATACTCGTTGATAAAAGTTCAAAGAAGGCCACACATGGAGAAAAAAATTGCAAAATCTACCAAATAAGAACAAAAGAAAGCCAGTCTACATCCAACAAAAGAATTCATAAGAGTGTCTTCACGTATTTACCAGTTGGCTCCACAGTATTCTTTGATTTTATAGCTTTACAAACAAAATAATAACATGAAAGATGCTGCTAATATGATAATCTTGTGGATTTGTTGTTTGACTTTTATGCTTGTGAATCGTGACACATATAATCATAGATAGAGGAATACATACAATCATGTCATTAACTTACACATTAACTTTTCGGAGTTTATGAATGTAAAAAGGCATAAAAACTTAACAATATTAATATAAATAGAAATTATGATAGTGAATTTGAAAACTGATAGTATTCATTTTCTTAAATGCCTTTCCCTTTAATTAAGCAATCAATGTAGACAGTTATTGATTTTTCAATAGTGTCTTAATTTTGCAGCAAATATTTTGAGGGAAATATAAGAGAAAAAGGCCAAAAAAATTGACAAAAAAGATAAATATCAATGATGGCCAAAGAGTGTCACCTCACTTTTCTAATGCCTACTTTTATATAGATATATAGATTAGTGGTAGAACATGGGAGAAGAGTTACAAAAGATTTATGGCTATTTTCTACATCATGGAATAGTGGGAGTTATGATCATTTTCTACACCAAAGATGTCACGATATAAAATCCATTAGAGGTCGTGATGGCACCTAACGGCGCCGTCAGACAAGCCAACGTTGATTTATCCATTTATTTGCTCACTTTATTACTTCCAAAATCATAATCTTCATTAATCTAATGGTATAAGATAGGACTTCCATGGAAGAAGGATAAAAAATACGTAGTTACAATAACGAACAACCCGTAAGAACCCCCCCCCCCTCCAAAATCCGGTATCACAAGTGCATGAGCATCAACTAAGAATTTTAATAAAAATGCAACATCTGACTGGAATACAATTTAGATAGGAGAATATAAATAACTCTTACGGAGACTCTGCAGGCTGCGGATCGAACAAGGTAGTGCAGCTCACCGTAAAATCCCCACAACAACCACGCCTCTGCACCTAAAGGACAACCAGAAACATATATGTATACCTGCATAATAAGGGCAACAAATGCAGTATGAGTACGTAAATCAACGCGTCCCCAGTAAGTATCTAGCCTAAAGCCAGAGGAGTAGTGACGAGGGATCGATATCGACACTTACTAAAGGTCCAAATAAAAGACATGATAATTCATAACAGATATGAAGTTGTGATGACCCAAGGGGTCATTTTATGAATTAAGACTCCGTTCTAGGCTTATTATCCATAAAAATACTAATTTTAATTACCTCGATTTGTGTGCGCAGTCCGAGCGTGAAACCGGAAAGTTCTTATGTGAAAATATAATAAATAATAATTTTTAGAATTAAAATTTGGTTTTCGTTGACTTGATAAAAATTTTAAGTAAACAGACTCGGATCTGTGTTCCGACAATCCCGGGAGGTTCGCAGTAAAATATGGGTCTTGAGCGTATGCCCGGAAATGAATTCCGAGGTCCCAAGCCTTAGAAATCAATTTTGAAAGAAATTGTTTTGCTGAATTATTAATGAAATAAAGAAAAGAATTAATGTTTGAAACCATTGGTATTGGGCTCGTATTTCGGTTCCGGAGCCCGATACAGATTTGTTATAGTATTTGAATACTAACTGTGATGTTTGGTGAGAACCGGAGTTTAATTGACGTGATTCGGACGTCCGGTTGAGAATTAGTGAAAGTGAAGTGTTCTTGAGAAAAATGATGAGTTTTGAGGTTTAATTTATAGTTTTACATGTTATTTTCATGATTTGATCGCACGAGCAAGTCCGCATGATATTTTTAGACTTGCGTGCATGTTTTGTTTAAACCCCGAGGGCTCAGATAAGTTTTGAATAGGTTTGGGTTTTGTTGCGCTCGTTCTTTCGCATGCTTCGACGTTATTTCTTCAAGCATGAATGATATCATATTGAAAAATGAGCTTCACTTTCTGTTTTGAATGAATTATTAGATCCGTATCGTAATTACGGACCTGTAGCAAAAGGAATCGTTGAATTTGGACATCGTATGAGGATTTTATGGTCATTTTACTAAGGTTGCCAGAATTTTTCAGATTACTTACGAAATTGCTAATATTAAAACCTACATATCTCATTCATTATAAGGTCAAATTGAGTGAATCAAAAGTCTAAATTGACCAGAATTTCACAAGGAATCCATTGCAATCATAAAAATCGAGTTTCGGGATCGTTTGGTTTGAGAAACGAGGCCGAATAACTGACAGAAAAATATATAAAACTAGGGTTTGTTCATTTGGGCGATTTTCACCATGGGGATTGGGTTAAGTTTTCTCTACTTATTTTGGTTTTGTTATATTTAAATTACCCAATTTTTTTCATCACTTCTAAATCAAAAAATAAGAATTTTCATGGTAAAAATTGTGGGTTTGGGTAGAATTAAGGAATTTTGTAAAAATTGAATATTTACCTCGAATTGAGGCGGATTTCGAAACTAATTATATATTCGGGCTCGTGGATAAATGGGTAAACGTGATTTGATCCGAACCCCGAGTTTGGACCAAGCGGGCCCGGGGTCGAGTTTTAACTTTTTTTGAGAAAACTTAGGAAAAATTATAAGTTTCAGTAAAGTTAGTTCCTTTAGCATTAATTAATGATATTAAGTTAATTATGGTTAGATTCGAGTGTATTGGAGGTGAATTCAAGAGGAAAAGCTATAATTGAGCAGTGAGTGGCCTGCGAATTTGAGGTAAGTGCTTGGTTTAACCTTGACTTGAGGGAATAGGAATCCCCAACTAAATTGTTATGTGAAACTGCATGTGAGTGGTGTATAGGTGAAGTGACGAGTATCTGTGCACCACCAAAATTTCTGCTTATATGATTCCATCCCCGTTTCCAATTTAATTGCTCGGGTTATAATTGTTTCATGTCCATTGTTGTTTCTATGATTACTTGGCTGGTTAATTTATTGTTAAGTCTAGCTGTATTTTTTGAAAAGTATTAGTGTATCCCTTGGTTTATAGAGAGCTCCTCACGTAAGGAAGAGGGAAATGCTACTAGGGATGCACTGAGTATGTATGCTTCTCTTAGTCTACCATAATCTGGTTAGCTTAAGATGGTGCTTGATCCTGTTGAGTAATTTAGGATCTTAAAATGGGATGTTTGAGACAAGTTGTTGCGAATTGGAAGAGCCGTACTGATTCCAGAGTCCATATTCTTGATATACTTATAAAGCAAGTAGTCATTCATGTTTTCACATTTGTTACATGCATTTTGTAGTTCGCTGGAGATTGTGATTGCATATTTTCTTGTAGTTGACCATCTTTGTACATGGATCTGTAATTATAGTAAAGATATTCTCATCTTTGCTACAATGTTTACGTCTACATAAAGGTTGAGTGGGTTGACATTGTTTTACGATATATATATATATATATATATATATATATATATATATATATACACACACACATATATATGTATGTATGTATGTATGTATTCCTGTTGGTTCTATTTTTTGTGATAATATTGATGAGTTTATGAAAAGTACAGTTTTCTGTTTACAATTGTTGAGATAAAAGTGTTGTTAAAGGATGTGCCTGAATTGTGAAAGTTTTTGATAAATAAATAAATTAATAGCGATAAGGGTGGATGAATGATAGTGATAAGGGCGGACAAGGAAAATAAATGATAGTGATAAGGGTGGAAGGATGAAATAAATGATAGTGATAAGGATGGACATGGAAATAAATGATAGTGATAAGGATGGATAGGGGAAATAAATGATAGTGATAAGGGTTGACAGATGGGATCGGGTTTCACGCCGCAACAAGAGAGCGATAAGGGAGGAAATTTATGTGTTATTGATTTTAACGCAAAGATTTGGAAAATTTACTGTTTTACTCTATTGTTTCTCATATTCTGCACATACGGTTAGTTTAAAGTAAAGTTAAAAATTTATGTGGGATCTTGGTCACAGATGAGGCCTGGAATAGGCGACTGAGTTATTTTATTTATTCATTGTTGCAGTTATATTTTATTGTTTGCGTAGGATTGTTTTATTACTATATTATATACATATATTGTCGTGGGTTAAATTATAATTGCCCCGCCTTAGCCTCGTCACTACTTTATCGAGGTTAGGCTCGGCACTCACTCAATACATGCGATCGGTTGTACTGATACTACTGTGATGACCCAAAAGGTCATCTTGTGCAAATTTAGAAAAAACTGTGTTCCGAGGCCCCGAATGCCTCTGCTAATCTCACATCAATGTGCGTGTGGAGCCCGACGGCGTAGCCGGGAAGTCTTTATGTGGAAATGTGTTGAACAAATAAATTTATTATAATTAATTGAATAAAGTTGACTTTGGTCAATATTCTTGGTAAAGACCCGGACCCGTGATTTGACGGTCCCGGAGGGTCCGTAGGAAAATATGGGACCTGGATGTATGCCCGAAATCGAATTCCGATGTCCCAAGTGCGAGAAATGAATTTTTAAAGGAAATTATTTTCTGGAAATAATAAAGACTTTTGAAAATGAGCTTAAATCTGTGTTACCGAGCCCGTATATTGGTTCCGGAGCCCGGGACAGGTTGAATATGTGTTATGTGAGTTATATGTAAAATTTGGTAAGAAATGGACTTGGTTTGACGTGTTTCAGATCAAAATTGGAGAATTTAGAAGTTTATGAAGTTTGAGAAAATTCTATAGATTTTGGAGTTTAATTAATTGTTCTTGATGTTATTTTAGTGGTTTAATTACTCGAATAAGTTCGTAGGATGATTTTGAAGTCATGTGTATATTTGGTTTTGAACCCCGAGGGCTCGGGTGAGTTTCAGGTAGGTGTCGGGGGGCTAAACTTAGGAAATTTCTGGTGTTTTAGGTTGTATCTGGTGTCTAGTCATTCCTTCTCCGCGACCGCGGTGTATTGCACGCGATCACAATGTGCAATTTGGGAAGGGGGTCAATTCGCTCTACACGATCGCAAAGAGCTGAGTGCGAACGCGGAGCCTTAGGGTTTAGCTCTACGCGATCGCACCCCTATGTCCGTGATCGCGTAAGTCTCCTGTGGGGTTGGGGATGGGTAGAAAATTGTTCTATGCGAACGCGTTATTTCCCTCGCGATCGCATGGGTCCACATCCGGTTTCTCTGCGATCGCAGCCTTCACTTCGCGATCGCGTAAGTCTAAGGCCAGTACTGTCTGCGATCGCAGGGCGCACGTCGCGATCGCGGAAGCCAATTTTGCACAGCTATTTAAAGGCTCAAAACAGAATACCCATTACGGGATTTTCATATTTTTCACCATATTCTTCTTCTCCAATCCCCATAGCCGAGTTCCAAGATACTCTTCCTCCATAACCACTTAGGTAAGTGATCTTAACTCTAGTTTCTTCCATTTTCCTTCATCAATCATTAGAATCTAGGCCTAAAAACATGGAATCAAGGGTAGAAATTGGGGGTTTTGGGTAGAGTTAGGGATTTTGGAGTGGGAATTCAACCTCATTTTGGGGTCGGATTTCAAAGAAAATTGTATATTCGGGTTCATGAGGAATTGGTGATCGGGTTTTGGTCCAAACCTTGAGTTTGGACCAAGCGGGTCCGGGGTCGAATTTTGGTATTTTTGGAAGAATTATGGTAAATGTATAATTATGCTTTGGGATTGAGTTATTGAATTAATATTGATGTTACTAAGTCAATTATGTCTAGATATTATAGTTTCGGAGTCGGATTCAAGAGGAAAGGCCGTGATTGAGGATTGACTTGCATTCTTGGAGCCGAGTTAAGTGTTTGGCCTAATCTTAGCTTGAGAGAATATGTATAGAGTCCTATTTGCTATGTGTAATTCATGTCCAACGTATAGGTGAGGTGACAGGTACCTATATGTTGTGGTCAAGCATGCCCGTGAGTCAATTTTGATGAGTTGTTTAATGTTCTTTGATATTATCCGTGTTGTGAATTATTGGGAACCTTGAAAGTGGTACCTTGAGGTTACTTCATGATGTAGAAAGTTATTGATTATGTGTTCGGTCGAGGATTTTACTGTTGATATTACACTTTTGAGTGAGGTTGGTTATAGCCGAGTCCCTTGCCGGGACAATAGAATTTTTGTTGATTATTTTTGTACATTTGAAATGTTGTATTGTTAAACTTGCATATCAATTGTTGCTTTTACACTCATCATGCACGAAGGAACATTCTGTGCCGAGTGATTATCATTTATGCACGAAGGAACATTCCGTGCCGATGATTATTATTTACGCACGAGGGAACATACCGTGCCGATTGATTATTATCTATGCGCGAGGGGACATTCTATGCCGATTGATTATATTTATGCACCAAGGAACATTCCGTGCCGATTGATTATTATTTATGCGCGAGGGGACATTCCGTGCCGATTGATTATTATTGATACACGAGGGGGCATTCTGTGCCGAGTCATTGTTATATATGCGCGAGAGGACATTCCGTGCCGTGTGATTATGAGGTTATGCACGAGGGGTCATACTGTGCCTTCTCCTTTCTATTTTATTTGTTTCGAGTTGTTATTTCCTGCCTTACTTCTACATTCCAGTTGGTACTTGATTCTACTGCTTTAGCAATTATTGCCCCTTTCATCCCCAGCATGTTCTTCCCCGTAACTGTATCCTTGTTTATTTTCTGCTATACTATTGAACTGCACATGTACAATTTATTGTCGTATCCTAGCCTCGTCACTACTTCGCCGAGGTTAGGCTCGGCACTTACTTAGTACATGCGGTCGGTTGTACTGATGCTACACCTGCACTTCATTATGTTGTGCAGATTACGCAGCCGAACCCTGTAGACCTCGCTAGTGGGAGTGTCCTTCAGTCCATTCTAGATGACACCGAGGTAGTTCCGCATGGCGTTCGTGGATCCCAGCGTCCCTGTCTATCTTTCATTCTGTCATTTATGTGTTTTTCAGACAGATACATCATTTTATTTTCAACCTGTTATTTTTAGTCAAATCTTAGACTGGTTCGTGAGGTTGTGACTCCACTTCTGGGTTGTACTTAAAGGGATTTCTGCGTTGTTAGATATTGTTATTCAGAATTATGTTAATGCTTCCGCACTTTATTTCAATTATCTAGTCAGAGTTTGTTATTTTCATTTGTTACTAAATCAATTCAGTTAATACGTTGGCTTGCCTAGCGGGTGCAATGTTGGGCGCCATCACGGCCTGAAGGTGGGATTTCGGGTCGTGACAACTACACTCTGCATTCTTTTGTGCAGATCTAGGTACCGGCCAGCAGTAGAGATTTTTAGTAGCCGCTATCTATTATCCGGAGACACGAGGTATATCTTCCTGTGTTTGCAGATCCTGAGAGTCTTCTCTTAGTTCGTAGATATGGTTTTATATTTTCTCAAAACAATTATATTATTTCTTTCAGCCCATTATTTTTAGTATTCTTTAGTAGTTCGTGAATTGTGACACGAGAACCTGAGGTAGTCTTAGAGTTATTTCTATGATTAGTTCGTGGCTCGGTTTTTTTAGTTTTTTATCATTTTATATTTGGAGATTATTCGTTGGAAACCATTAGATTATGTTTACTTTAAATTTATTTTATTATGTTTAAATGGATAATCAAAGGAAAATTTCTAATTGAACTCTAACATTGGTTTGCCTAGCAAGTGTGGTGTTAGGCGCCATCACGATCCTTAAGGTTGGGAATTTGGGTCGTGACAAGTTGGTATCAGAGCACTAGGTTTCTTAGGTCTCACAATTCACGAACAAACTTGGTAGAGTCTGAAGGATTGGCGCGGAGACGTCTGTACTTATCTCTTAGAGGCTATGAAGTTAGGAACAATTTCATTTCTATTCTACTCTATTGTGTGAATTTATTCTACCATTGATGATCGAACTTGTCTATTCTCGTCCTCCCACAAATCTCGACAACATGCAAAGCATCTACAACCGGACAGGATATGAAGCCCCAATGACAACTACGATTAGGGGAAGAGACAGAAGTAGAACTCAATCTAGGCAAAAGAGTTATGCTGATCGTAAGGTTCGTGATGTGGCATTCATGGTTGGAGAGAGGGTATTGCTTCGTGTGTTGCCCATGAAGGGTGTTATGAGGTTTGAAAAGAAGGGTAAGTTGAGCCCTAGGTATATCGGGCCATTTGAGATTCTTGATAGAGTGGGGGAGGTAGCTTATAGACTTACGTTGCCTCCAGGGTTATCCTCAGCTCATCCGGTATTCCACTTGTCTATGCTCCGGAAATATCATGGTGACCCGTCCCACGTGTTAGATTTTAGCTCTGTCCAGTTTGACAAAGACTTGACTTATGAGGAGGAGCAGGTAGCCGTTCTAGACCGGCAGGTTCGTCAGTTGAGGTCTAAGAGTTTTCCTTCAGTTCGAGTGCAATGGAAAGGTTAACCCATTGAGGCAGCGACTTGGGAGTCCGAGTCGGACATACAGAGTAGATATCCACATTTTTTTGCCAATTCAGGTAATTTTCTATATTCGTTCTAGGACGAACATTTATTTTAGATGTGGAGATTGTGATGACATAAGGGGTCATTTTATGAATTAAGACTTTGTTCTAGGCTTATTACCCATAAAAAGACTAATTTCAATTACCTCAATTTGCGTGCGCAGTCCGGACGTGAAATTGGAAAGCTTTTATGAGAAAATATAAGAAATATAATTTTTAGAATTAAAATTTGGTTTTAGTTGACTTGAGTCAACATTTTAAGTAAACAGACCCGGATATGTCTTCCGATGATCCCGGGAGGTCCGCAATAAAATATGGGATTTGAGCGTATGCCCGAAAATGAATCCCGAGGTCCCAAAACATAGAAATCAATTTTTGAAAGAAATTGTTTTCCTGAATTATTAATGAAATAAAAAAAAGAATTAATGTTTGAAACCATTGGTATTAGGCTCGTATTTTGGTTTCGAATCCCGGAACAGATCCATTATAATATTTGAATACTAAATAGGAAGTTTGGTGAGAATCAGAGTTTATTTGACGTGATTCGGACGTCCGATTGAGAAATAGTGAAATTGAAATGTTCTTGAGAAAAATAATGAGTTTTGAGGTTTAATTCATACTTTTACAAGTTATTTTCATGATTTGATCCCAAGAACAAGTCCGTATGATATTTTTAGACTTGCATGCATGTTTAGTTTAGATCCCGGAGGGCTCGAGTGAGTTTCGAATATGTTTGGGTTGTGTTGCGCTCGTTCTTTCTTATGCTTCGACGTCGTTTCTTCAAGCATGAATGATATCATATTGCTAAAATGAGCTCTGATTTCTGTTTTGAATGAAGTATTAGATCCGTATCGTAATTACGGACTCGTAGAAAAAAGAATCGTTGAATTTGGATATCGTATGAGGATTTTGTGGTCGTTTTACAAATGTTGCCAGATTTTTCAGATTAATTACGAAATTGTCACTGCCAGCGTATTTAAAAATCTGCACTATTTGCAAATATTAAAACCTACATATCTCATTCATTATAAGGTCAAATTGAGTAATTCAATAGTCTAACTTGACCAGAATTTCTTAAGGAATCCATGGCAGACATAAAAATCGAGTTTCGGGATCGTTTGGTATGAGAAACGAGGAAAAATAGTTGGCAGAAAAATATATAAAATTAGGGTTTGTTCATTCGGTCATATTTTGAGTTGGTGAGCTCGGATTTGAGCGATTTTCAACATAAGGATTGGGGTAAGTTCTCTCTACTTGTTTTTTTGTTTGTTATATTTCAATTAGCCAATATTTTTCATCACTTTTAAATCAAAAACTAAGAATTTTCATGGTAAAAATTGAGGGTTTGGGTAGAACTAAGGAATTTTGTAAAAATCAAATTTTTACCTCGAATTGAGGCCTGATTTCAAAACTAATTATATATTCGGGCTCGTGGGTGAATGTGTAAGTGTGATTCGGTCCAAACCCCGAGTTTGGACCAAGCGGGCTCGGGGTCGGGTTTTAACTTTTTTTGAGAAAACTTAGGAAAAATTATGCCTTTCAGTAAAGTTAGTGTCTTTAGCATTAATTAATGATATTAAGTTAATTATGGTTAGATTCGAGTGTATTGGAGGTGAATTCAAGAGGAAAAGCTATAATTGAGCAGTGAGTGGCCTGCAAATTTGAGGTAAGTACTTGGTTTAACCTTGACTTGAGGGAATAGGAATACCCAACTAAATTGTTAGGTGAAACTACTTGTGAGTGGTGTATAGGTGAGGTGACGAGTATCTATGCACCACCAAATTGTCTGCTTACATGATCCCCTCCCAGTTTCCAATTTAATTGCTCGGTTATAATTGTTTCATGTCCATTGTTGTTTCTATGATTACTTGGCTTGTTAATTTATTGTTTAAGTCTGGTTGCAATTATTTTTGGAAAAGTATTAGTTTATTCCTTGGTTTATAGAGAGCTCATCACATAAAGAAGAGGGAAATGCTACTAGAGATGCACTGAGTATATATGCTTCTCTTAGTCTACCATAAACTGGTTAGCTTAAGATGGTGCTTGATCCCGTTGAGTAATTTAGGATCTTAAAATGGGATGTTTGAGACAAGTTGTTGTGAATTTAAAGAGCGTACTGATTCGAGAGTCGATATTCTTGATATACTTATAAAGCAAATAGTCATTCATGTTTTAACATTTGTTACATGCATTTTGTAGTTCGCTGGAGATTGTGATTGCATATTTTCTTGTACTTGACCACGTTTGTACTTGGATCTGTAATCATAGTAAAGATATTCTCATCTTTGCTACAAAGTTTACGTTTACATAAAGGTTGAGTGAGTTGACATTATTTTACGATATATATATATATATATATATATATATATTCCTGTTGGTTCCATTTTTGTGATAATATTGATGAGTTTATGAGAAGTACAGTTTTCTGTTTACAATTGTTGAGATAAAAGTGTTGTGAAAGGATGGGCCTGAATTGTGAAAGTTTTTTATAAATAAATAAATTGATAGTAATAAGGGTGGATGAATGATAGTTATAAGGGTGGACAGGGGAAATAAATGGTAGTGATAAGGGTGGACGGATGAAATAAATGATAGTGATAAGGATGGACAGGGGAAATAAATCATAGTGATAGGTGGATGAATGATAGTGATAAGGATGGACAAGGAAAATAAATGGTAGTGATAAGGGTTGACATGTGAGATCGGGTTGCACACCGCAACAAGACAATGATAAGGGAGGATATTTATGTGTTATTGATTTTAACGCAAAGATTTGGAATTTTTTTTTTGATAATTTTCAATTTTTATTACCAAGTAAATATTTAAAAGTATAACTACCTGAGTTTGGACATGCAGCCCCAAACCCAGTCTCCTCTCTTCCTCTATGCTAAGGATAAAAATTCAGTTTTTCAGATGCACTCTTTACACTACTCATATTCTGCCCTATACAATGTATTTCTTGTACTATAAATCTTGTAATTGCTACACTACTCTTATTCCCTTGTTTGAATATTCTTCTATTCCTCCCCATCCATATCTGGTATACAGTAGCAGTAAGACAGATTCTGTATAGCATATCTTTCGAACTCTTTCCCTTCACATGCATCACTGTCCAATTTACCTCTTCATTCCACTCATTCACTTTTCGATCAATGCCCATCCAATCCAATATCCTTCTCCATATTTCTGTTGAGAATGCGCATTTAAAGAACAAATGATGATGACTCTCTACCTCCTGATCACATAATAGACATATAGGACTGACTTGCATTCCCCATTTGATGATCCTATCATTTGTATACAACTTCTCTTGGACAGCAAGATAGAGTATGTACTTCCATTTTCGACATCCTTCATTATTACATAGCAGCCTGCCCCAATTCTCCCTTGGGAACTCTCCTCTGAGTTGTTTGTACATCCCTCTAATTGTGTAAGTTCCTGCTCCCAATACCTTTTCAATATCAATTCCAGCTTCAATTATGTATTTCCCTGCCTGCAATATCTTCTGAAGTACCCATGATGCTTGCTTAGCTTCAATCTTCCACGGCTTCCTCCCTTTTATGTAGTATACAGGCACCCACCTTATCCATAACTTGTTTTTCTTTGTGTTTATATTCCATAAATGTTTAATTATGACAGCCTTGTTCCATGTAGTGATCTCAATAATATTCAGTCCACCTTTTGACTTAGACCTACATAATTTCTCCCATGCCACCAAAGCTTTTCGACTTGTTCCTGCCTCCCCAGTCCAAAGAAATCTCCTGCATACACTCTCTATCTGTTGTATTACTTTCTTTGGTAGCAAGAAAATCTGTGACCAGAATGATTGAATAGCAATCAGCACACTTCTAATCAACTGCACCCTTCCTGCATAACTGAAAAATTTGGATGTCCATTGCTTTATCTTCCCCAAGATATTGTCTAATAGCGGCTGGCATTGACTAGTAGACAATATCTTTGAACTCAAAGGGACTCCCAAATATCTGAAAGGGAGTTCACCCTTGGTGAAGCCAGTAACTCTTACGATCTCCTGCTGCACTGGAACAGGTACTCCTCCAAAGTATAAACAACTTTTACTTTGGTTAGCAATCAATCCAGATGCTTTTGAGAATCCATTGAAATATCCACATAATAGTTGTACTGACATCACATCCTCTCTGCAAAACAGCAACAAGTCATCTGCAAAGCTAAGCTGTACAATGCTTAGTTTCTCACACCTTGGGTGATAGTTGAAATTAGGGTTCTCCTTCAATTGTATCAAGCTCCTTGTTAAGTATTCCATGGCTAATACAAATAACAAAGGTGACATTGGATCACCTTGTCTCACCCCCCTTTTGCATCAAATGGTCTTGTTGGACTACCATTTATAGAGATAGAATATGTCACAGACTTAATGCATTCCATAGTCCATCCTATAAATTGTTTAGGAAAACATAGTCCTTCTAGCACCTGTTCCAGAAACATCCACTCAATAGAATCATAAGCCTTTTGCATGTCTATCTTTATCATAAATGTAGGTGATGTACCCTTCCTTCCATAAACTTTTATTAGCTCATGACTCAGTAACACATTATCAATCAACCCTCTCCCTGGTATAAATGCTGCTTGACTATCATCCACCAATATGTTCATCACTTGTCTTAGTCTTCCTGTCAGCATTTTAGATATGATCTTGTACACAGTGGTGCAACATGAGATAGGTCTATATTCTTTTATTGAACTTGGATGCTTTACCTTAGGGATCAATGTCACTATTGTACTGTTTATTGGTTTAAACATTTTCCCTGTTTCAAAAAAACCAAGTACTGCTTTCTCCACATCTTCTCCAATTGTCTTCCAATTGTTTTTTGAAAAAATATGCATTAAACCCATCCCCACCTGGTGCCTTCATATCATCAATCTCCTTCAGAGCTTCCATCACATCCTCCTTTGTAAAAGGAGTTATAAGTTGCATTTGTTGACTTCTACTTAATGTTGGACCATTCTTTACCCGTCTAGGATGAATCATTGGTATGCTTGCACTAGCTGTCCCTAGTAGCTTTTGATAGAACCGTACAACTTGATCTTCAATATCTCTACTATTTGTTAGTACTATCCCATTGCTGCTTTGAATATTGATTATCTGCTTTTGAGCTTTCCTTCCTTTCATATTTGCCAAGAAAAATGAACTATTAGTATCTCCCAATTTTAGCCATTGCACCCTTGACTTCTGTTGATATATTGATTCTTCAGTTCTGTCCCATTTTTCTAGTTGTACTAACAGTTCCTTTTCCTCTTCAAACAAGCTCCCTGGTACATTAGCATTTTTCATTCTTCCTTGTACATTTTCCAGTTCCTCTCTGATTATTGCTATTCTCCCTTTAACATTCTTGAATTCCCTATTGTTTAGCTTTTTTAAAGCTTCTTCACAGACTTCAAATTCCCCCATATTGCTTCCATTCCCCCTTCCTTCCTTATCTAATTGCTTTGTACTATTGATTTGGAAAATTTACTATTTTATTCTATTGTTTCTCATATTTTGCACATACGGTTATTTTAAACTAAAGTTTGGAAATTTATGTGGGATCTTGGTAACAGCTGAGGCCTGGAATAGGCGACTGAGTTATTTTATTTATTCATTGTTACAGTTATATTTTCTTATTTGCGTAGGAATTTTTTATTACTTTATTATATACATATATTGTCGCAGGTTAAATTTTAATTGCCCCGCCTTAGCCTCGTCATTACTTCGTCGAGGTTAGGCTCAGCACTCACTTAGTACATGGGGTCGATTGTACTGATACTACACTCTGCACTCTTTTGTGAAAATCTAGGTACCGGCAAGCAGTAGAGATTTTTAGTAGCCGCTATCTATTATCCGGAGACATGAGGTATATTTTCCGGCGTTCGCAGATCCCGGGAGTCTTCTCTTAGTTCGTAGAGACTGTTTTATATTTTCTCAAAATAGTTATATTATTTCTTTCAACCCTTTGTAGTATTTTTTAGTAGTTCGTGAATTGTGACACCAGACTCCGTGGTAGTCTTAGAGTAATTCTAATAATTAGTTTGTGGCTCGATTTAGTTAGTTGTTTATTATTTTATATTTGGAGATAATTCATTGGAAGCCATTAGATTACGTTTACTTTAAATTTATTTTATTATGTTTAAATGATTAATCAAAGGAAAATTTCTAATCGAACTCTAACATTGGCTTGCCTAGCAAGTGTGGTGTTAGGTGCCATCACGGTCCCTAAAGTTGGGAATTTGGGTCGTGACAGAAATGCACAACAATAGTGGAGTAAATCTAAAATTTCATAATGTTTCCAATTTCTTCTTTTAAAACATACATCCCTCAATCTTGTATTCTACCTTAATAGCTCAGAAAGATGCCAAGTGTCAATATCAAATAAATAAGATATACCATAAAAATGTTCGCGCTTCAGTGAAATATTTATCTCGGGAATATTCGGACTACTAGCGATATAACGCACGATTCTGTCGAGGTCGTTCGGCCAGATCCAGAGTGGTGTGTACACTGCCGAGGGTCGAACGGCGTGAACCAGAGATGTACCTCTATATACTGTCGAGGCATTCGGCCCTCTCCACAAGAAAGGAAGGAAGTTTCTGAATCACAAGAAAAGTATTTACAATATAGTACATGATTACAAAGTGAATATAACTTTTACCGTTTCTCAATTTTTCTTGCCAACAATTTAAGTGATAAGGCTAGGCCTAAGATGTATTTAATTTCTAAATCAAGTTCGATCATATTTCCAATTAATTAAGTCAACATAATAAGTTCAAGTAATTCAGATGTTGCATGATAAAAATCCTAAGTCTACCCGGACATAAACATGTTTTAGCTACGCACGGACTCTCATCACCTCGTGCGTACGTAGCATCCATAACTAGTAGCACATGACAATTAATATCACCTAGGGGTAGTTTCCCCCTCACACGGTTAGATGATCACGCTCAACTATGTCTAATAAAATACTAAGCGGGCGTTGCAAATATAATCTGGGGTATTATGCCCAGAGTCGATCCCACAGGGGATTTACGTATCAAGCAAGCTGTTAGAATACTCAACTGTCACTTGAGGTTATTTAAATTACTAAAACTAAAGATTAACTACGCTAAGGTGTAAACAATTGTAATAACGATCTAAGGTTATGGTTTTCCCCGTCGGTGAATTTACTTCTCGGATACTTCATATAGCTTGATTAGTTGTTTCTATCAATCATGAACACTCTATCTACCATAAATCTCTCTCAAGTAATTATGATAATTTACTAGACGCACTCTCTCAAGTTACGCTAGCTAGATTGCATTACAGTTCACTTTAGATTGCACCCGAGGTATCGTTATCTCTAATCCAACCTCTAAACCCTCGGTTATGACTTTCGTCTATACTCCGGGAGTGATGTTGTTCAAACAACTACCTAAATATGCACTCTCTCTCAAGTAGATACATAATAAATAGGCACAGCTAATTGATGGCCATTCAATTAACTACAACAAGAACGTAGTTGAACAATTAGAGATTAATCAACCAATCGGAACTATATTAATAACAAAATAAGTTCATCCCCCAACGGGTTCTACCAAAACCCTAGATTAAAGAAGTTAGCTAAACAAATTCATAAGAATCAAATCTAAAATAACTTGCATAATTAAACTACAAAGTAATGAAGAAAATCTGTACAATGTCTTGCCGTCCGAATCCCTTCTAATCTCTTCGAATCTCTCTAAGTTGTGTTTTTGGGGTCTATTTATAAGTGTAGGACAAACTCTAAATGTGTAGGAGACTTCTATTTCAACCGGAAAACACTTAAACTCATCAAAACTCGAAATTGACCAGAACCAGGAGACCAGGCGTTTTGGCTCTAAGGCCTGGATAAGGCCAGGCCAGGCCTGGCTTTAGGAGGCAAACACCCCCCTAACGCCAGGGCCAAGCTGGCTTTAGGAGGCAAACGCCTGGATAAGGCCAGGGTGTTCGCGCTTCTCCTCTCAAGCGTATTTTCGACGTATTTGAATCCATTTAGCTCGGTTTCCATCTCCAATTCACCTACACATGAAATAAACTCTATTATGCACATAAAAAGTGTATTTTTATCATTAACGCACATAAAATGTAGGGCATATAACATGTTAAACCATGAATTCTAGCCTCGCATCAATACCCCACACTTAAACATTTGCTCGTCCTCGAGCAATCAAACTACACTCATGTACACAACTTATTAAGCAAATCTCTTAACACGTTATACCAAGAATATTTAAAACATTTCAAGCACAAAGGTGTGACATCCTCGCCTCAATAATCGACTCACAAATACCATGCTTTATTCACAATTCACTAACTATTCTAACTTAGAGGTCAACAACATTACCTTTACTTAATGAATCATGTGCCCTCACCAAATGAAAGAGCTAGTTCCTCACGCAATAAAATTTAAGAACACTTAGGAACTCAAGATCGAAAGAATTCACTCGCTCTCAGAACTAACATTCATATGCCACAAAAGATGCACCATAGGCTTGCCCGTAGTGTAATACTCTACTAATCGAGCTCATTCAGTCTAGGATCAAGTAGGACTTTATTCGGTTGTAATGTAGGTTGCGGGACGGGTAGGATACATGTGGATATAAGAGTGACTACACCTCTCTAAGCACTTTAATACATAAACTTTAACGTTCAACCTCAAACTCATTAGGTGGGTAAAATATAGATAACTGGCTCAACAAAGAAATGCCTATATCACTTCCAAGACTGAAAAAAACTTCTATTTCGCTTTGCACACACGGGGAAAGTTCTAGACATCAAATGCAATGCATAGAATAGCATACAAATCTCACACACACTTGGCACATAGCTCACTCAGGATTGGATCTATTACGACACTCCAGTCAAAGCAGTTAAGCAAATCTTAAGAATTC
Source organism: Nicotiana knightiana (assembly GCA_005239525.1). Taxonomy (NCBI): domain Eukaryota; kingdom Viridiplantae; phylum Streptophyta; class Magnoliopsida; order Solanales; family Solanaceae; genus Nicotiana; species Nicotiana knightiana. The sequence goes on from ML410585.1 coordinate 20,798, forward strand.
CTTATTTAAGGTATTTATCCTGGAGTCAAAAATTGAGCCTAAGCGTCACAACCAAAGTACTGACTATTCTCAAGGCAT
>ML410585.1:22985-35365 GCA_005239525.1 Nicotiana knightiana
GAGCTGTTAGAATACTCAACTGTCACTTGAGGTTTTTAAATTACTAAAACTAAAGATTAACTACGCTAAGGTGTAAACAATTGTAATAACGATCTAAGGTTATGGTTTCCCCCGTCGGTGAATTTACTTCTCGGATACTTCATATAGCTTGATTAGTTGTTTCTATCAATCATGAACACTCTATCTACCATAAATCTCTCTCAAGTAATTATGATAATTTACTAGACGCACTCTCTCAAGTTACGCTAGCTAGATTGCATTACAGTTCACTTTAGATTGCACCCGAGGTATCGTTATCTCTAATCCAACCTCTAAACCCTCGGTTATGACTTTCGTCTATACTCCGGGAGTGATGTTGTTCAAACAACTACCTAAATATGCACTCTCTCTCAAGTAGATACATAATAAATAGGCACAGCTAATTGATGGCCATTCAATTAACTACAACAAGAACGTAGTTGAACAAATAGAGATTAATCAACCCATCAGAACTCTATTAATAACACAATAAGTTCATCCTCCAACGGGTTCTACCAAAACTCTAGATTAAAGAAGTTAGCTAAACAAATTCATAAGAATCAAATCTAAAATAAGTTGCATAATTAAACTACAAAGTAATGAAGAAAATCTGTACAATTTGATGTCTTGCCGTCCGAATCCCTTCTAATCTCTTCGAATCTCTCTAAGTTGTGTTTTTGGGGTCTATTTATAAGTGTAGGACAAACCCTAAACATGTAGGAGACTTCTATTTCAACTGAAAAACACTTAAACTCGTCAAAATTCGAAATTGACCAGAACCAGGAGACCACGCGTTTTGGCTCTAAGGCCTGGATAAGGCCAGGCCAGGCCTGGCTTTAGGAGGCAAACGCCTGGATAAGGCCAGGGTGTTCTCTCTTCGCCTCTCAAGCGTATTTTCGTCGTATTTGCATCCATTTAGCTCAGTTTCCATCTCCAATTCACATACACATGAAATAAACTCCATTAAGCACATAAAAAGTGTATTTTTATCAGTAATGCGCATAAACTGTAAGGCATATAACATGTTAAACTATGATTCTAGTCTCGCATCATTAGACAAGAGACTTACCTCGCTCTGAAGTTCTATGACCGGATCCAAAGCCTCTCTAACAACTCAAATCGATGCTTGTCACTCCAAAATTAGTCAAACAATATGCAAATCCATAAATATATACTCTAATACTCATTATAAATCAATTTATAACAATTTCCAACTCCGCTCAAAAAGTTGATAAAGTCACCTCGGGCCCACATGCCCGGATTTCGAAAATTTTCGAAGATAATCATTACCCATAACACTACGAACTTAAATATATGATTTATTTTCAATTCCATGTCCAATTTCGTGGTCAAAATCCAAAAATACTAAGTTTTACGTTTTTCATCAAAATCCAAGATTTCTTCAAATTTTCATGTCTGAATCCATATATACCTTGTATGTAACTCACAACTAGTAGAAATCACTTACCTCATGATTGATGATGAAAATGATGCTCCAAAATCACTCCTAGGTCGGCTCCCTTGGAAGAAATGAGATAAAAATGGCCAAAAACCCGTCTTTAAAAGACACTGCCCAGTCCGACCTTCTTCGCGAACGCAGCAAGCGCCTCGCGTAACAATACCAACTCCAGCTCTAAAATTGAACGCGAGTCCCAGCTCGCGAACACATTGCTTAACCAGGCAAACCTTCGCGAAAGCGGTACACCCATTGCGAACGGGAAGACTAAAAATCTCCCAGACCCAGTTCCCCTTTGCGAATGCGATGAACCAACCACGAACCCGAAGCATAAAATTAGCAGCCTACAAACCCTTCTTCGCAAACGCCTGAACCCCTTCGCTTTTGCGAAGAACTAAACCAGAACCAGATATCAGCAACAACAACTTAACCAAACTTGGTCTGAAACCTCTCCAAACACACTTGAGGCCCCCAGGACCCCGTCCAATCTTACCAACCAGTTCCAAAACATATCACAGACCTGGTCGAGGCCTCAAATCATACAAAATAGCATCTAAAATAAGAATTGTGCATCGATTCAAGCCTAATGAAATTTTGAACACAAGTCACATTTGACATTACACACCTACTCCAACTTCTGGAATCAGAATCCTATCCCGATATCTATAAGTCCACTCCTGGTCAAACTTCCCAAAAACCTTCAAATTTTCAACTTTCGCCAAATGACCCCGGGATGACCTACAGACCTCCAAATATGCATTCGGACGCGCCCTTAAGAACAGAATCACCATACGGAGCTATTCCAAGGCTCGGAATCCTAAATGAACATCAATAACATCAAAATACACTTCAACCCAAATTTATGAAATTCTTCCAAAATGCCAACTTTCCATAATAAACGCTGAAACGCTCCCGGGTTGCCCAAAACCCGATCCGGACATATATCCAGGTACGAAATCATCATAGGAACCTATTGGAACTTTAAAATACCGATTCTGAGGTCGTTTACTCAAAAGTTAGATCCTAGTTAATTCTTCCAACTTGAAGCTTTCAAATTAGAGATTTCTTTTCAAATCGATTCCAAACTTCCTAAAATTAAATTCCAAAATCACGTGCAAGTCATAATACCTAAAGTGAAACTATTCAAAGTCTCAAACCACTGAATGACGCGCTAGATCTCAAAACTACCGGTCGGGTCGTTACATTCTCTCCCACCTAAACATATGTTCGTCCTCGAACGTGCTAAGAACTACTCCGGGGCTGTCCAAAATTATTGTTTAATACCTCGTGCACCTACCTGTGCTACCACAACCCAGTTGAGCACATTAGTTGTCACGACCCAAAAACAACTGTCGTGATGGCGCCTATCGTAGAACTAGGAAATCCTCAGTTCAACATTTCGCAATACAGTAGAAAACTTTTTGAAATGACAGAGGAATGATTTAACATTTAAAGAAAACCTTGTAAAACAGAATTATCCAAAACACGATACCACTATCCCAAAACCGTAGAGTCACTGAGTACATGGGTGTCTAAAAACCAGAATACAGTCCACAACAGTATCTAGAGTATAAAACTGAAAGGACGGATATAATAAGGAAGGTAAATCAAGGCTAGCGAACACCATGCAGCTACCTCGATAGTCCCCAAACTCTATCATAACATCCCAAGCGCCATGTTACAAACTCCGAAGGGGCTCCTACAACCCAATAACTATCATAACATCAATTTATCCGTTGTGGCGTGCAGCCCGATCCCATATCTATCATTCACAATCAGTTTTCGGCCTCACTCAGTCATCAACCTCTCCAGTCTCACTCATGGGCCCAAAAATATCATGAAACTAGCCTGAAACAGTAATATGATGGTACAATAGATAGCAACTGAGACTGGTATATGATATGAAATGCATGTATATGACTGAGTACGAAATATCAGTAAAAATAGTGACGGCAAGAAACGACCACTTTGGGTCTCCACAATACCGACAATAAGCCTAAACACGCTATCTAACATGTTCGACAGCTCAACTACTTTATCACATAGTGAAAACATGAAACATCAACAAGATAGAGTCACTATATAGTGCCATGGAACCAACCAGGTCACAATTCTCACGGTGCACGCCCGTCACTTGGCATGTGTGTCACCTCAAAACCAATCACATAACACGTAAAGTTGGGGTTCGAACCCTCATGACCAAGTTTGAAAGCATTACTTACCTCAAACCGAGCAAATCTATACTCCGTAATGCCTTTACCTCTCAATTTGGCCTCCAAACGTCCCGAATCTAGCCACAAGAAGTACAAAACAATTAATATATTCCAAAAAGGACCAATCCCACAAGAAAATTACTAAATTAGAGCCAAAAAATCGAAATTGGCTTAACCCGCCTCCCAGGCCCACGCCTCGAAATCTGACCGAAGTCACAAAACCTGGAAGCTCATTCACTCACGAGTTTAACCATACTAAATTTATCAAAATCCGACATCATTTGCCCCTCCAAAACCCCAAAATTCACTCTCCAATTCTCTAGCCGTAATCTCCCAAATCTCACCCCAAAAACTCACCAACTAGGTGTAAAATTAGTGGGTAAACATCATTATTGAAGATAAATAGGCACAAGGAACTTACCTCAGCAAACACTTCAAAATCCTCCTCAAAATCTTCCAATATCCGAGTTCCAAAATGTGAAAATGGGGAAAAATCTTGACGTTCCGTTCTTATATACTCTGCCCAGGCTTCTCGCACCTGCGATCATTTTCGCATCTGCGAACAATGCTCCGCTTTTGCGGAAAACCACTTAAACACTGCCTCCGCTCCTGCGATCATAACAAAAATAACTTATTTTTCTTGTTGAGTCATGGCATCACTTTTCTTGAATGAAAATTTTCGCCCTGGTGTTTTATCAGTTTTTAGTATTTTAAAATTTAATTACAGAATCGGTTGCTAATAAATACAGTCATGTATTGTCTTAGAAATGTGCTTTTGAAATAATATGTGAAGTTTCATTTTCTTCTATTTTTTCCTGGCATTTGTCTTTCATTTATATAAATTGTTGTTATTGAATTCTTTATCTTCATCATATTACAGGCTTGTTCTTATTTTTATTAGGTTGTTTTACTTCTAATAGATAATAGTATTAGTAACACTCAAACCGAACATGAAATAAGTTGTTTTATGTTATTTTATTTATTACCATATAGTACTTTCTATTTTTTACTTTAGTCTTTATAATATATTTTCATTTATGGAGCCTTCCCTAAGCTTCCTGATTCTGCTATCCATGCTTTTACCAAACTTTGCATCAGATAACTTTAAGGAGGAGCTAGTTAATCAATCTTTTTCGTTATTCTAGGTAACTATATTATTGGTATCTAAGTAGTATCTTATTTGGAATTTGTATTTTCAATTAATGTCTATTAATTTGGAGACTTAACTTTGTGTCTATTCCATGTGTGTGCTACACTTTTAACATTTCTGCTCTTATGAAAAAAACTTGAAATAATTAATACCGCAAGTTCTAACTGAATACCAATAATTAAGTTCTAAGTGAATACCAGTAATTAGTGTACTATTTGAGCAAACAAAATTTGCAAAATGTTATAACATGTGCCACAAGAATCATGTTCATCGTATGTTTTGAGATATGCCCAAAAGATAGTGAAGCACAAACTTAATTATACAAAAATTTCTAAAGCATTATGTTTGGACGCTCAAAGCAAGATATGGACAAAAAGAAAAAGCAACGAAGACAAATCCCCAAGAATTCTAAAACTAAAGGAAACAAAAACCAGAAAGGAAAAAAAACCCGTAAGGCAAGAATCTCAAACAGTGTAAATTCTAAAATATTATAAACACAAAAGGAAGCAAACGTCATTTTAAAACTGTCAAGTAAATTAATAAAATATTCAAGTGATATGAGTTAAAATGCCTAACCAATTTTATGTTGTCACGATCCCAAATTCACTAGTCGTGATGACACCTAATCCAGCCCGCTAGGTAAGCCACTAATAACTATCAATTTTCAACAATATTAATAAGACAATTAAACAAAAGGAATTATCTGAATCTTATACATTTCCCAAGGACTGGTAGTACAAATCATGAGCTTCTAAAAATAGAGTTTATAAAGCTGAAATGAAGTAAATACATCATCTCTTTGAATTTATAGATCTAAGTCAATCATGAACAAGAGGCAGCTACAACTGGAGCGCAGGTGCATCTTCAATTACAGCTCCCATCGATCACAACAACGTCAACAGTCAACAGTCAACAGATGCACGCAAGGTGCAGAAGTGTAGTATGAATGTCATCATAGGTTAAAAGTAGTGACGAGCTGGAACATAGGTCGGGGCCAACACCAATAACCAACAACACTTCATAACAATTCAAGGCATGTAATAAATAAGTAACTCGGAATTTAAAATGCTCAGCTTATTCATAATTTTCGAAAATAGTTCTGCTTTTCAAATATAAAAGTGAAAACCTAAATCCTTTACCGAAATCATCGAAAAATATGAGATAGTTTGAAAACTGTAATTTTTTCATTCCACAATAAATAAAATGTTTCATTTTCTTTCCAGATAGTAAGTGTGAAATGCCTCTCTATGCCCACGTATCAGTATGTGTGAAAGTTCATGAATGACGCGATACCGTACATTATGAGTAAAGTGCATCTCTATGCATGTATGCCATGCGTGCATGTCAATGCCATGTATCTCAGAGATGAACTCATGTACTCACACTCTCAGATTACTCAGTCTCACTGCCTCATACTTTTCACTCATCATGCTCAATCACTCAGTACTGTATATGGCCAATCCGTCCCAGAAAAGATCTATCCCGGAATATATACATCAACTGACCAACAGTCACTCAGTACTGAGTAGGGAAAATTCAGCCCGAGGGGAAGATCAATTCCCAGGTATATAAATTCGTCGGACAAGATCCATGTCTAGGGAAGATTCATCCCTCAATAACAACTGAGACTAAGATATGATATAAATGCATGAATATGACTGAGTACGAAATATTAATGAAATCAGTAAAATGACAGCAAAAAACGACCACTATTGGTCCCCAACAGTATCGGCATAAAGTCTAAACATGATATCTAGCATGATTGACAGCTTAATTACTTTATCATATGGTAAAAACAAGGATATCAACAAAATAGGACCACTATACAGTGCCATGAAAATAACTGAGTCCCAATTCACATGGTGCACGCCCACACGCCTGTCACCTAGCATGTGCGTCACCTCAATACCAATCACATAACAGGTGTTTCGGGGGTTCATACCCTCATCCCTGAGTTTAGAAGTGTTACTTACCTCGAACAAGAAAATCCCAACACCGAGCAAGCCAAGCAATGCTCCAAAAAGGCCATCTCGCATGTTTTAACCTCCGAATAACTCAAAATTACCCAAAAACAACTCAAATACATCAAACAATGCTAAGGGAACCAATCCCTGGCGAAAAAATCAAATTTTGAATCAAAAGTAAAAAATCAACCAAAAAGCCCAACTCGGGCCCGCACCTCGAAAACTGAAAAAACTCACAAAATCCGTCAAACCATTCAATTACTAGTCCAACCATACTAGTTTCACTCAAATCCGACTCCAAATCGGTGTTCAAAACTTAAAAATTTGATTTATGAAAGTTTTAACAAAACCCTCTAATTTTCTCTTTAAATTCATCAACCAATTCCTAAAAGGCAAGATAGTTTCATGAAGTGTAATCAAAACTGAGGGTAGAACACTTGCCCTAATCCTTGTGATGTAAATTTCTCCAAAAATCGCTCTATTCCGAAGTCCATAGCTCAATATGTGATAAAAATGACCAACCCTCGAACTTAAAGCATTCTGCCCAGCAGATTTGGCATTTGCGGACAAGTGGCCGCAACTGCGACCTTCACTTTTGCGGAAAAAGGCTCGCATTTGTGAGACAACCTCGACCCTCCAGTGGTAGCTTCTGCGATTCTCAGAACCGCATCTACGGTCACACTTATGTGATGCTCAAGAAGTCCGTTACAAGGTTAAATTCACAAGAAGTCAAACTTGGTCAACTCTTCCAACTTAAAGCTTCAACAATAAAATTCACCATTCTGAATTGATTCTGAATAACCCGAAAACCAAGACCAACGATAAACATAAGTCATAATACATCATACGGAGCTACACATGCCCTTAAACTACTGAAAAAAGTGTAAATTCTCATTCTCAAAATGACCGGTCGGATCGTTACATATATTACGAATGCAACGATCCTAACAACCTATACACCATTCGTATATGAGTCAATATTAAACCAATGATCATATACGAGATATTGTAAACAGAAATCATAATTGACAAATATTCAATGTGATGTTGTTTGTTAATAAAGCACGAACGAACATTATTAAGAATATAGTACAATGGTAGAAAGTTTACCTTAAATCACAAGCAAATTTATTTATGCGGATGTTAATGTTATGAACAATTTATGGTAAAGAATGTAGGATAGTGACTTCTTTTATAGAAGTGTTTAATTCCTCCTTATTCTAAAATGTTTTGGTTCTAAACTTTTTTAACATAAGCAAAGTAAAGACACAACGTTACCATAAATTGCGTTATACATTGAATCCTAAACCTACATAAAACAGACAATAGAAATTGCATCCTAAACAAATACAAAAAGGAAAATGAAAAAATGACTTACTGCAATTATAAAGTAAGAATCTAAGGAATCCTAAAACAAAGGAAACAAAAACCACGAAAAAAATCCAAGAATCCTAAAACTAAAGTGTGTACGGTTAAAATCGTGCCCACCCGATTTTACTGATTGGCTAAGACTGGGGAGATGTATCGAAGATCGGCGCCGTAGTAGATCAGACCGAGGCACGAGAACGAGATACCAAATTCAGAATTCGAGGTACCTGCCGAGATCGAGGACAGTAAGAATCAAGACCAAACTAGGTAGACATCGATCAAGGCCGAAGATAACGTAATAACAAAAAGACGAGATATCTGTGACTGATCGACAATCATGGCGGAAATTTCGGAATGGATCGAATCAAGAGCGGTTGTTTAGCTAATCATAAGATTTCCTTCTGTAATTAGAATTGTACCATACGTAGAATTCCTCTACTATATAAATGGGAGTTCTAATCATTTGTAGGAAAACATTATTCACATATATCAAAGTAATATAACTCTCTCTCTCTCTCTCTCTCTCGCTTATACTCTCTTGTTCATCAGTTTACTTGCTGCTTCATTACTTTAGCCTCAGTCAGTTCGAGGGCACTTTAGCTCGAGGGCTGAATTGTATTTCAACACTGATTTGCTTTACACTATTATTAATTTCTGTTTAAACTTTATATTTATCAATTAGTATTAGGTAAAATCACGTGTCCTTAAAACGACATTATAAGTTTAATTATTATCTAATATTAAGGGTAAACAGTTTGGCGCCCACCGTGGGGATAAGGATAATAGTGATTGCTTAATACTTATTCTGATAAGACACATTGCTTTATGCTTGTTCTCGTAAGTGTTTTTGATTTCAGGATAAACATGTCAAACTCACAAGTAGCACCCACACATGTTGACAGCAACCTCATATTTCACGGGGAAAATGACAATATAACTGCCACAGGTATCGAAGTGCCTCTGTCTGACCTCAAGGAAGTACCAATTGCAAATTATGTCGATGTTTGTTCACATGTCACCCTAAATGAAAATCTGGGCGTTGATCCCGAAGGTAGCATACGCAGGGAAGGTCGATTAGGTGGTCGAGGTATGTAGGATGGAGAAGATGGTGGAGTCAGCCTTCAGTTGATATTTGAGATGTTACGAGCTCATCAAGCTGCTATAGCACAACTGCAAAATTATAACCGTGCACCAAGTTGGGTCGAACCTGATCCCCCACTAGAAGTTGTTCACACGACCGAGTCTGTAACGAAAAGATCGAACGCCAATGACTCGGGAACCGAACCTGCAATTATGAAAATGCTTGAGGAGCTCATTAGACGGATTGAATCAGGGGAAAAGAAGATCGAGGCTAATGACAAAAATGTGGAGACATACAACTCCCGAATTGTCCAAATACCGGGGGAACCACCGATTTTGAAAGGTTTGGATTCGAAGAAGTTCGTGCAGAAGCCTTTCCTTCCAAGTGCGGCTCCGAATCCCATCCTGAAAAAATTCCGCATGCCAGAAATTACCAAGTATAATGGGACCACTAACCCTAACGAGCATGTCACTTCCTATACATGCACAATAAAAGGGAATGACTTAGAAGATAATGATATTGAGTCCGTTCTGCTGAAAAAATTGAAGAAACTTTATTGAAGGGGGCGATGATATGGTACCACAGTTTTCCACCCAATTCCATCGATTCATTCGCCATGCTTGCAGATTCCTTCGTCAAGGCTCACGCCGTAGCAATAAAGGTCGCGACTAGGAAGTCGGACCTCTTCCAAGTAAAACAAAAGGACAACAAAATGTTAAGGGAATTCGTATCTCGGTTCCAGATGGAACACATGGACCTAACTCTAGTCACATATGATTGGGTTATTCAAGCCTTTACTCAAAGTTTGAACGAACGAAGTTCGGTAGCATTACGGCAGCTAAAGTTTGATGACCCAAAAAGTCATCTCTCATTTTACAAGTCAAAACAGTGTTCCGAGGCCTTGAAAACCTCCTTTTATTTTACCTCATTTTACGTGCGCAGCCGGAGCGTATGGCCGGGAAGCTTGTATATGAAAAACTGAGAAAAATGCTAGTTTTGCCTTTAAAATTGAATTTAAGTTGACTTCGGTCAACATTTTGGGTAAAGGACCCGGAACTGTGATTTTTGACGGTCCCGGACGATCTGTAGGAAAATATGGGACTTGGGCATATGACCGGAATCGAATTTCGAGGTCCCAAGCCCGAGAAATAAATTTTTGGAAGAAATTGTTTTACTTAAATTATAAGAGTTTTTGGAGATTTGGTTATATTTAAAATTTCTGGTATCGAGCTCGTATTCTGGTTCCCGAGCCCGATACAGGTTCATATGATATTTATAACATGCCTGTAAAATTTGGTAATAAACAGAGGTCATTTGACGTGATTCGGACCCACGGTTGTAAATTTTGATACTTTGAAACTTTTGGAAGTTTTTATGATAAATTCATTGTTTAATATTTTATTTTGGCAATTTGATCGCACGAGTAAGTCCGTAGGATGTTTTTGAGGTCATGTGCATATTTGGTTTAGAGCCCCGAGGGCTCGGGTGAGTTTCGGATAGGCGTCGGGTGATTTTTACTTAGAAAATCTGGTGTCCTGTGGTTGTTGCTGGTGTCCAGGAAATTTACCCTATGCGAACGCATGAGTATCTATGAGAATGCATGGGTATCCATGCAAAGGCAATGCACACGCAGGGAAGGGGGATGGGTAACACTGTGCGATCGCACAGTACAGGGTGCGAACGCGGAGGATAGAAAAATTACTCTACGTGAACGAACCCATGTAGACACGAACGCATAGAGTATAGGGGGGCCTGGGGGCTGGGTTGGTTTTGCACAGTGCGAATGCACCACTGAGTTCGCGATCACGTAGGGTGGGGGAAAGTTACCTATGCGATCGCATTAGCCCTGTCGTGAATGCGTGGGGCAAATCTGCCCAGTTATTTTAAAACTGAACCAATTTCGGGAATTCTTCAATAACTCATAACTTCTTCTTCCAAACTCCAAATTGGGCGATGTTTGAAAGGGAACTTCACTACAAATTTATAGGTATTTAATCTTAGACTCATTTTGTTCCTTTTGCATTAACACCCACTAGATTTTTAGGCCTAAATCATGTTCTTAAGGGTAGAAAATAAGGGATTTGGGTAGAGTTAGGGATTTTTGTATAATTGGGATTTAGACCTCGTTTGGGGTCGGATTTCAAGATTTATTTCATATTCGGACTCGTGAGTGAATGGTTGATCGGGTTTTGGTCCGAACCTCGTGTTTTGACCAAGCGGACAAGGGGTTGATTTTTGACTTTTTGGGAAGAATGATAGAAAAATCTGTAATTAAGTATTGGAATTGAATTATTTAGCGTTTATTGATGTTATTGAGTCAATTATGTCTAGATACAATCCATTTGGAGTCGAGTTCAAAAGGAAAAACGGTGATTGAGGCTTGATTTTTGTCGTGGAAAGGTAAGTGTTTGGCCTAACTTTAGCTTGAGGGAATAGGTGTTGAGTCTTATTTGCTATGTGTTTATACCATGTTCAACGTATAGGTGAGGTGACGAGTACCTATTCGTTGGTGTCAAGCACGCTCGTGAGTCGGAAATTATGAATTATGTGATTTTCATTGATATTTATTGTATTATAGCTTAAATTTCACTTTAGTGGTTGTTCATTCGGTGGAAGTTCTTGGTAATGGATATTGTTGATTATTTGTTCGGTTAAGGAATCTTATGTAAAGATATGTACTTGGGCGAGGTTGGTTATAGTTGTGTCCCTTGCCGGAATAGTGATATTTATGTTGTTGTTCCCTTGCCGGGATGTTATGATTTATGATTTACATTGTTGATTTTTCCTTGCCAAACTTCTGCTATTGATATTGTTTGGGTAAGGAAGAGTGTAAAGAACGAAGGGTGATGTCGTGTATTGATTATTGTGAGGATGAGAGTGTAAAAGCACGAAGGGTGATGTCGTGCCATGTTATGATATTAAAAGCACGAACGGTGATGTCGTGCCGTTTCTATTTATTATTTGGTGAGGATGAGAGTAAAAGCACGAAGGGTGATGTCGTGCACTAACATCACTTGCTTTTATATTATTATTTGGTGAGGATGAGAGTAAAAGCATGAATGGTGATGCCTGTGAACAACTATTTTTTGACCACACCCAAATTCTATACCATTTTGCTATAAATATTAAT
>ML410586.1:5449-44601 GCA_005239525.1 Nicotiana knightiana
TTAAAAAAAAAAAAAAAAAAGAGAGAGACAAGAACAACCCGATATACGAAGCACCATGTGTTTACACAGGGTCCGTGACAAGGCCGCACCCTAAAAGATGCAAATCTAGGCAACCTACCCTGATGCAAGGATCGGTGGCTGATTCCACGGCTCGAATCTATGACCTATAAATCACACAGAGACAACTTTACCTTTGCTACAAGGCTCCCCTTCATCAATTCAAACGTCTTAATCAATTTAAACTTCTTAAATGGTGTAAACTCTAACTTTAATTTTCTTTCCATCCAAACCAAGGCCCCCGCCCCTATAGAGTCATTACATGGTAGGTTAATACAGTCAAGCCTCTCAATAACAACCTCGTGCTCCGAATATTTTTGAATGTTATAGAGAAGTATTGTGATATAAAACATATATTATAACATAATATAAAAATTGGTTCTGAAAAAGCTTGACTTTTATAGTGAAGTATTATTATATAGGGATGTTGTTATAGAAAGGTCAGACTGTATAACCAAAAAAGAACCTCTTACAATTCCACTTACTAAAACAGTATATAGTTTTTTTTGTGCTTTTCTTTACAACTTGCCTCCTTATGATTCTAAAGTTTGATATCTCCAAAGTAGCATCTATGTAGTTTGGGAGTTTCTGAATTATAATCCATTATTTAGTTATTCCTTTCTATTTTAAATGAGTTTTGCTTTTCATTATATCCTCGTAATCGAAATCCGATATTTACACCAAATCATATTGGTGTAAATACAAAATTTATTCTTGATAGCCTCCTGTTTTAAATGTTACTTATGAACATAACTATAAAAACAAATTCCTTGCCAAACTGGGCATATATAAAAAAACAAACCCCTTGACCTTGAATTTTCTGGTCCATGATATTAAATGGTGCAATAGGTAGCTTTCAATTTTGGCAAAGAAGTTTATTCAGAATATAGAATTTGGAGTGTAATAGAAACAGTGGGCAGTCTACACATCCACTAACATAAATTTATTGAATCTTTAATTACCCACTTTATGATGATACTCTCAAGAAAAAGTGGAATTGATAATGTCAAAGAATTGCAGATTTTAGGTACAGCTGATTATTAGCCTAACATGAACAAGGAGCGGTATGGTAAAAATTGTCGCCATGTGACCAACAGATTACGGATTCAGCTGTGATAAGATAAAAATGCGTAAATAAGAATTAATGTGACCTGGCCATCCTTAAACCCAGCGCATAGTTGAAGTTTAATGCACGGGCTTGCTTTTTTTTTCTTTCTTTTTTTCTAATTGACAGCTTGTAGAGACACACCATAATCATTTTTTTATTGAATAAAACACTAGAAAACTCGCTAAAGTCCAATTCGTAATTGAGGGAATAATTATAAACCTTATGCAAGAGGAATAAAAGCATCACTTACCTATAAAAGTACTGAGTATATAAGAATGGCTTTGTTCCTTCACCACCAACACCATTGACATAAAAACTTTCTTCAGTATTCTTGAAAGCTCATAGCTATGGCATTTTTGGCTACCATTCCTGGCCATGAAAATTTGCTCCTTTCCAATACCCTAAACAATAATTTTATTTTTAGTGGAAAACCTCCACATAGACATTCTTATAGTTTCCTCCCCAAGAAAATCCAGGCTAGCAGTGTTGTAAACTCATCCAAGAAAGAGAAATTCATGTTGCCTAAGTTTGACTTTAAAGAATACATGAAAATGAAGGCAATTAAGGTAAACAAAGCACTAGATGACGCAATGCCAATGCAAGAGCCTATAAAAATTCATGAAGCCATGAGATACTCACTTCTAGCTGGTGGAAAACGCGTTCGGCCGATCATTTGCATGGCTTCTTGTGAAGTAGTAGGAGGGGATGAATCCTTAGCTATTCCTGCAGCCTGCGCGGTTGAGATGATCCACACCATGTCACTCATCCACGACGATCTTCCTTGCATGGACGACGATGATCTACGTCGTGGCAAGCCCACTAACCACAAGGTTTTCGGGGAAGACACTGCAGTTCTAGCAGGGGATGCACTTTTGTCTTTGGCCTTTGAACATGTAGCTACCAAGACTAAAGATGTGACATCCCAAAGAGTGGTTCAAGCCGTTCGCGAATTGGGTTCAGCTGTTGGCACGAAAGGGCTTGTGGCGGGGCAGATTGTGGACTTAGCTAGTGAGGGAAAACAAGTGAGCCTAACTGAATTAGAGTACATTCACCACCATAAGACAGGGAAACTTTTGGAGGCTGCTGTGGTTTGTGGGGCAATAATTGGGGGAGGGAATGAGATTGATGTGGAGAGAATGAGAAACTATGCTAGGTGCATTGGACTGTTGTTTCAAGTGGTAGATGATATTCTTGATGTTACTAAGTCATCAGAAGAGTTGGGAAAGACAGCTGGTAAGGACCTAGTGACTGATAAGGCTACATATCCTAAATTGATGGGGCTTGAAAAAGCTCGGGAGCTCGCCGGAGAGCTGTTGGCTAAGGCCATGGATGAGCTAAGCTACTTTGATGCCGCCAAGGCAGCACCTCTTTATCATTTTGCTAATTATATTGCACATCGCCAGAATTGATTGACTGAAAAGTTCATGGTGAAGACATTGTGTATACATAAATGTAATAGAACTGAAGTTCATGTCATATTTTTACTTATGGGACCAAGTAAAGAAAATGAAACTTGGGTAACAGGGAGACCTAAATTTTTATCTGGTAACTAAGTGGGACACTTTTTATGTGGGGATTCAGGGATCACATAGAGCTTTGGAAGTTATCAGATTCAATACTAGTATTTTCACTAGACAGAAATTCAAACTAGCTAGGAGTATGCACGGAAAAGATATATCAGATCATTCTACATGCTTTAATCACACAATAATTCTGCATTATGCAGCATCATTCAACAAGAACTTCTCACCAAGAATTTTGATCTTCCTGTGATTTAATGACAGATGCTCTCTACTTGTCTCATTCTTTTTATAACATTCGTGTCCAAGCCAGCTTGGCACAATTCGACTATTCTAGTGGATATCTGCTATCTTCTACCAATACAGGGAAGCAAGCTATCGTATCATCTAAAGCAGTGGATAAGGATAATGTGATGCAACAAAATTAGAAACATGAAACCATCAATGAAAACTAAGGGTAAGTTCAGCAAATTAAACATTGATCAAATCAGATGTCATAGGTATAGGCTTTAGCTCAACTGCCTTTATCGTTGCTATATTAATAACCACTAGTGATAGTCGCCAGATTTTGCCAATATAATACGGAATTTCAATTCATGGATCACCCTATACGTAGCTCGAAAGCTTGATAGCAGACTATTTCCACCGAATGAAAGTGCACATTAATAAAGTATGACTACAATTAATAGAATTTTTATTTCTTTTTGATTAAAATTGAAATTATCACAGCTCAAAAAACTACCGTTGGCTGAACAAACACTATCATATTTTTCCTCAGGTACTATGCATTAGGAACAGTGGGATCTCTACCCTTTTCGGGGTAGGGGTAAGGTCTGCGTACAATCTACTCTCCCCAGACCCCACTAGTGGAATTTTGACTTGGCATGTTGTTGTTGTTGTACTATGCATTAGGGAAGGCGTAATTCCAACCAATTGCAAGTTCCCAGTGCCTCTTTTGATTGAGGAACAGCTTCCACTTGAAACAACTAACCCAATAGTAAAATAGATCTCTTGACAGAGGATATCAGAAGGTTTAGCACTATATCGGAATCTTCTAAAAATATCTCTTGCACCACATGGTATAAATAGAGGTGGCGCGAAGCAGTTCCAGAATACAAGTGCTAAAGGATTCACGAGCAGAGAAGGCATTTTTAACAAGGATGCTGCACCAAGTGGCCAACATTAATGGTATGCTGTTAACATTCCTTACCTGACAAAGTAACAACTTTTGCATACACACGAGCATCTGGAAATATGTGGTACTTATATAATTCATGCTATCATTCAGTCAAATAAGGACGAGTATGTGTTTTAATCAAAATATACATGGCAAAGAACAGTCATAGAGACTTCCAAATGCTAGCTTACTATATACCTTGCAACAAAAACCTAATCCTAAAAAGTGCAAAAGATGATGATATTGTTTGTCTAACCCATGACTTTCGGCCGCCAACCCTCAATGACATCCTCTTTCAGCGCCCGCGTGTTGATGAATGATTCCCTGGAGAATATACTCTGAGCACAAAACAAATCAAGGTATAAGAATCTATTCAGTTGGCAACTGTCTCACCAGATCGACAAATGGATGAATAAGTATTTTCTACTTAAAAAGAGATTTCTTTAGCTTTCATCTTTGATCTTGTCTTATTTCTCTATTTATTCTTTTTTTAGTATTTGTTAGGATTTGTGGGAAGAAGAGAATCTTAGGAGGTACAGGAAGACAAGAGAGTGTAATGAAAACATAATAACTTAGAGGAACCCTAAATCCTCATTCTATGAGTCCTAATTCTCTTTCTCGATACACCTCCAAATACTTGTGAATCAAAGCCAAAGCAAGTTTTAGGTTTCAATGTGACTTTAGGATCTTCAGCTTAAAGACAAAACAAAAACATATACTCAGAAAGTGTATTGAGATACTAAGAGAGTGCATTGAACATAGACAGACTCATCAGACGGTCAGGAATTGAAATTATTCATAGCCTATAAAACTGAGCTGGAGATCGATTTTTTATTAATGGAAACTGCCTGCCGTTTTAGTTTTATAAAAATCTACCAACCCAGACACAAACTATTTCTTAGGCCAAAATCTCAACTTTTGAGACTGACAAACAAAAGAATATAGCAACAAAGTCAAGATGTGTGAACTTCCTATAACATTCACCGGGTATCAGAGGCTATGTTGAGGAATTATTGTGATAAGAAGCCAGGTTCAGCAACTAAAGCCTGATACAGTTACTAGATGCTGCATAAACTGATCAAGGATCGATATAACTACTTAAAATGATAATGAAGATAACCTAAAAAGGAGATGCATAAACTTCGTATACCTTCATGTACGACTTCACGTAGGGAAATGAATCTGGAACAGACCAATTCTTATAATGCCCCAAAGCTATTTCTAAATGGTAAAGCTTTGGTCCAAGCGACAGATCCGCAGCAGATACCTCATTTCCATTTATAAATGGGCCCTTCAAGCAAAAACAAAGAAAAACTTTGTCAATAGTTGCTAGAAGCTGGAAGGAATACGATTCAAAGTAACCTACTTGAAAAGCATGTGCATAAGTCAAAGAACATTTGTGTAATTCAACAAATTCAAAGTTCCCACAAGCCAGGCCATAGTTTTCCCTCAATAACAAGGGCATTTCATTAAAAGGATCTTTTGGCTTTCACACGAAAGGGCGACTGAAGAAAACGTCATTTTGGCTTATTTTTTTTCAACTTACTCCTTAACTTTCTTGCTGTTATACCAATCTTAGAGATTCTAGCAGTGTTGGTGCAAACTTGACTTTGATTTGGAGAAGATTACAAATAAATAGAGGTAACAAAAAATGAAATGTGTATGTCTCAGCACAATTTGCTAGGGCATACTGTTTTACTGATTTTCCTGCATTTACCAAACAAGGCCAAGAGCCCAAGACCAATCTAAGTATTTGCCCGACCTAAGTAAACAGAACAATTGCAGGTAAAACAAGAGGGGAAACCACTCAATCTAACTTCAGCATAATTCTGTACAAAATGTAGCTAAAATGGCAACCAGAGAAATAAATGATAGACCAAAATAGCACCAGTTCAACTGGGAGAAGAGCATACTTCACTTTATTTTTTAATAAGTAAAGAAGAGCATGATTTACATTTAGACAATGCAAGAACAAGACCTATGTAATGTTTCCAAAGCAATTGAACAAACAAAAACGCAAACCTTCTTCATACCCAAGTAGTCATCAATTTGAGGATCTTGGCAAAGCCAATTAAACATGGTCAAAAGGCAAGATTTTATTTCTTAATCTTCTCCAGCAAGGGATATACGGGTAAGTTATAAGGACTTATCTGCTCATTAGCCATAAGATTTTATCCTAAATATTTCCAAAAACATTATGTTATGCCTCTCGATAAACTAAGAACGTAGAAAAGCAAAAGAACTTGATTGTTCAAAATGTAGGGTATGCTCTTCTCACCCTAACATTCATTAATGGAAAAATATAAACACAAGCATACCACACATATACAGCAAGTTCAATCACTTACATTTTCTTTAACGTTATCATTGAAAGCTGTCAGCTCATCAAGTAATTCCTGCTCTGTTCCATCACTCGGGTCTTTGCTTTTCAGGAAAGCAACAAACTTGGGAAAGATCTTTGATCCACTACAAGAATATGAAGCATAATGAGATACAATTGTACATTAAAAGGCCAAATAATTAGCAAATAGATTCTTCATAGGCAGACATAATATAAAACTGCACATCAATGATCGTGACAGGTAAAACCTACATGGAAGCCTTCTCGGGAGGAGTTGTCAGCGGAGGTTCCGGGAACTTCTCCTCGAGTGCCTGTGTGATGACATCTGAATCCGGAACCCATTTCTCATCAAGCTTTATAAGTGGAACTTTACCTTCAGGGCTTATCTTCAAAAACCTAGATAAATTGTTATATAAAGAACTTCAGTTACTTAAAAATGTACAACATGACAATAATAGTACTAAATTATCATCCTATGTGGCAACAACTAACTTAGGTATAAGTATGTTAAAAACTAACCATTCTGGCTTGTTTCTCAAATCAACATACTTCATGTCATATGGAAGGTTCTTTTCCTCCAAAGTCAGCAAAACCCTCTGCGTAAACGGGCCTAAACAAGAAAAAAAGGGAGCAATGTGACTCCAAACAATTCAAAATGTTGCTCTTTTACAAATGCCAACAACAACTATGACTACTCCACATATCCAAACAAACTAGGGTCGGCTATATGAAACATCACTTTTCCATTTTAGCTCAATCCCATATCATCATTATACAACAACAACAAATCCAGTATAGTCCCACAAGTGGGGTCTGGGAGGGTAGATAGTACCCACACCTTACCACTTAATCAACTAAAATGTTCCCAGTAAATACTTCACATAACCATATCTGCCTAGTAAAACAAAATTTCTAATAAAAATCTTTAACTTCTGGAGTTCCCACATTTTATCAGTAGCAAAATTGTTCATAGGAATGATAATATTCTCAAAAAACAAAATTTTAGTAAAATCAAGAACTGCCTCTGAGACTTCACTGTACCACAAATGAATAAGCATTAAGCAATAAACACCAAGAATATCATTATGAGAACTAATAACGATTTATCAATGAAATAAGGGTTAGAAATTGAGGAATTTTGACATACAGTCGCCGAGCTTGTTCGGGGTAGTAACTGATTGTTTGACACAAATTTCAAGAGGGGCCATTGATATTATTGTAAAAGCTCTTCTTGGGGCTACAAATTTGGGGCGTTGGATTTTGGCAAAGTGTTTGATAGAGGTTGAAAATGCAGCTACCGATGGTGTTATCTTCACTGTCGACATTTCGCGCACTCGTATTTTTGCTGCAGAAGCCTCTAGGCCTAAAATTTAGCAACGTGGGTGAAGTGACACTGTTGTTGTTTTTGATGAGTGGACGTGTGGCAATTAGCAATGGTTGGGTGAGAAAGCCCAAGATATGGGGAGAAATTCAAAAATGGTAAAATTTAGGAGTGATCATTTAAAAATAGCCCCAATTTTAAAAAGTGATTAAAATTTTGTCGTTTTTTAGGTAAGATAAATCTGAATAAAAATACTGTTCAAATTCAGAAAATATTCCAGCATAATATGCTAGAAATTAATACATAGGTGCTTCAATCTCCAGTATATTATATTGGAACTTTCCGCGTGTTGGATTTCCAGCGTAATATGCTGAAAGTTCATACACATATGCACCGATCTCCAGTATATTATGCTGAAACTTTCTGTGTTGCAGCAAAAAAATAACTATTTTGTAATAATTTTGTTAACATTGACTATTTTTGTATGATCAGTGGAATTCAATTTTAAGGGCTTTGTAATATTGAACTTGGACATGATTAGTGGATGAATAAAGTCTTTCGAAACAACTCTTTCTTTCTACATTTAAAAGGTAGGGATAAGAACTGTGCATATAATTCTCCAAACTTATATTATTATTATTATTACTATTATTATTATTATTGTTATTATATGTAAAAAAAAATTCGCCCTCAATTAACCCTGTGATAATTTCGCATAAATAAAATCTTTTGGTGCTACCATTTAGATTTTGAATTCGTTTCTTGAGAAAATAGCCTTTGCGTAAGGTGATCGTCATGATTTCTGATTAAAAAAATTTACTGTTTACGGTGATATTAGTATTCCTGTGCTTCAAAATTTTATTTTTTATTTTTTTTAGCAGAAAATATAAATAGTGGTACTAAATATATCCATCCAGCTTAGTTTGCGTCCAAACTTCAATATGAATTTTTATAACTTAGAGTCCGTTTGGATTAGCTGATTTGAAGTAGATGATAAGTATTAGGTATTGAAAAGCACTTTTATGTGCTGAAACTTATTTAATAAATAAGCAGTTACATATTTGGATACAAGTGCTGAAATTGATAATAAGTTGTTGCAGTGTTTGATAAAAAAAATGTTGATAAGCTCGTTTTCTGTTAAAATGACTTAAATAACCTTAGAACTGTGTAATTAATTTCTTCAAAATTTTAGATTCGAGATGGATTCAAATACAAAATATTTTATTTGTCATTTTATTTTAAATATAACTTTGATAGGATAAGATAATTTTTATGATAAATATAATTTATTTTATGATAAGCATATAATCGTAAGTTAAATAACTTTATAAGAACTTTATAGGATTCATCGTGAAGGAATAGAGAATACGACAAAGAAATAGAGAATTTGCTTACCTCAAATATTAGTGAGAATTGGAGACTTGAAGAGGGAAAGGGTTTAGGTTTGAAGAAATACGTGAGGCAGTGAAAAAATAGGTTTGACGTAGGGATACGTGAGTTTTGTTTTGAAAAGGAATATTTTAGGGATAAAATAGTAAAACTTTTGGTCAAACTTAAAGTGATTATAAGCTAAAAAAAGAATAAGTTGTGGATGACTAACTTACGGCTTTTGGCTTATAAGCACTTCTAACTTTGTCAAATGCGTAAATAAGCCAAGAAATACTTATAAGCTAGTTTGACCAACTTATAAGCTTAGCGAAACATCCTTTCGAATTTTAGGCTTCTTATTCACAAGAAAATTTGTAAAAATTGCACGGTGCCTATTTTTTTAAAAGTTTTAACTTGTACCCACTGTTTAAACAACTTCAGCTCCTCCTTCGTTTTCTGAATGCTGAAGGTTGAGATATTGTTATGCGTTCTAGTCTGATGATTCACATATATTTGTTGGTCCCATTATGTTCAGTTTGATATTATTCACAATAATTTAACCTCTTAGATATTTTAGCTTTATAGGCACATTGGTTTTTGGTTCTAATATATCTGTAGTAACTTGTTTGCATGTCGAAATTTTTTTATCCTTCAATCTTTGAAATGAACAGCATCAATCGCTGCTAATCATGGTCTATTTTAAATTAATTGTTGTTTTAGAACTTCAGCTCTAAGAATGCTGAAGTTCAGCAAATATAAACAAAAACTTCAACTCCTAGAATGCTGAAGTTCAGCAAATACAAAACAAACTTCAGCCCTGAAGTTCATCACAAACAGAACAAAGCTTCAGCTAAAACATGCTGAAGTTCAGCAAATACAGAACAAAGCTTCAGCTAAAACATGCTGAAGTTTAGCAAATACAGAACAAAGCTTCAGCTACTAGAATGCTGAAGTTCAGCAATTACAAACAAAGCTTCACCTACTAGAATGCTGAAGTTCAGCAATTACAAACAAAAACTTCAGCCAACACATGTTGTTGTTTTATTGCCATTTGCACTATGAACTGAAGTTTGCGTGATTGCCTTTGTAAGTCAAGCCAAACTTCATGCAAAAATATCTGAAGTTTTGCTCCACTTCAGGCAAAAATTTTTGCTACTTCAGGCATACATGCCTGAAGTTACGCGAAAAGTGGGTACGCTTTGCAAAATATTTGCGGTAAAAATTGCACGGGGCACCCTGTTTGGTCACCCCCATTTAATCTTATACCCATATTTTTAAAATTATTTAACCTATACCCTAATTTTTTCAACTTCAGGCACCTCCTTCTTTCTGCTACATGTGCGCTCCTTTCTTCCTCCTTTCTTCAGCCTTCATAACAATAGGAAGCCTGAAATTAGGACGAAAAAAGAAAAAGCGATCAAAAAATCAGTTGACATAGTCATCAGAGTACCATCGTAAACACGCAAGTTGACCATAGTATCAAATTTAAGAAATCATGTTTCTTTGATGATTTTGTGTTGAACGTGTAGTAGAAGAGATCTTTGGCATTCTCATAGGAAGGTTATCCTCTCGGACTAGCACCAGTATTTCTTGTCGAAATTCCAGTGTTTAATCGTATGTTTAAGGAGTTTGGATTAATATGACACTTGACAATAAAACTTCAGCTTATTTAGTGCTAAAGTTTTTTAAAGAAGCTTTATGACAAAACTAATGAATCCAGGACAAAACTTCAGCTTATTTACTGCTGAAGTTTTTAGAAATGAACTAAATAACTTTAGCATCTTCTGCTGAAGTTTTTTGAAAAAGTTTTATGACAAAACTAATGAAGTTTTTACAAATGAACTAAATAATTTCAGCATCTTCTGCTAAAGTTTTTTGAAAAAAGCTTTATGACGAACTAATGAATCCAGGTCAAAACTTCAGCTTATTTAATTTGTAAGTTTTTACAAATGAACTAAATAACTTCAGCATCTTCTGCCGAAGTTTTTGAAAAAACTTTACAGCAAAACTATTGAATCCAGGACAAAACTTCAGCTAAAACATGCTGAAGTTTAATAAATAGAGAACAAAACTTCAGCTAGTAGAATGCTTAAGTTCAGCCGTCTACTAGAATGCTGAAGTTTGTGTGATTGCCTTTGCTACTTCAGGCCCGTATGCCTGAAGTTTACGTGAAAAGTGGGTACGCTTGCA
Organism: Nicotiana knightiana; assembly: GCA_005239525.1. Taxonomy (NCBI): domain Eukaryota; kingdom Viridiplantae; phylum Streptophyta; class Magnoliopsida; order Solanales; family Solanaceae; genus Nicotiana; species Nicotiana knightiana. Next base: position 16,532 of record ML410586.1, read on the forward strand.
ATTTTTTTTGCAAAGCAAATATAAGTTAAAACGTGACCCAAAAAACGAGTATAGATGCAAATGCCCCAAATTTGCTGAAAAGTAGCTACTTTAATGCAAAACTTATATAAGTAAAGTCCAAGATACTATCCTGATCCATGATCCATGATCCATGATCCATGATCCATGATCCATGATCCATGATACATGATACATGATAGTGGCATGGAATTCAAACTTAATAAAAGTGAAAATCAACAACAATGTCCTAGATTCCGTCTAGGATATTGTCCGAAGTTTCACTTTTTTCAGTTTGAAATTCATAACACTATCATGACTTTTGAAATTCCATAAATTAGTTATTTTCAACGACTTTTGAATCTGTGGCTTTGTTTTAGTTACAAATTCGAAAAATGACTACAGTCAAATTTTTCTATAATAATTTTATTTTTTTCAAATTTTTTGGTTGTTATAACAAAATATTGTTATAGATAACATATATGATAACATAACATAAAATTTGGTTTCATAACTGACATTTTTAGTGAATGATTATTTTATAAAAATGTTTTTATAAAGAGATCTAATTATATTTTAAAGAGGAATTTTCAGAAACTATTATTGGTTAGTGGATATTAACTTCTTATGACTACCATATACATAATTATTTCCTATAGCTACTATTCAGTTGTTACGGTGATGTATTCGTTGTATTCGCGTTGCTGTATTCATGAATACAACAACAAAAAACGCCTAAAAATCAAGGTAGTCCAGTCGTACGCACATTTATTCACATGTATTTGCGTCATGTATTCATGAATACAACAACAAAAAGCGCCTACAGGGCAGTCCAACTGTACGGACATGTATTCACATGTATTCGCGCTGTTGTATTCATGAATACAACAACAAAAAATGCCTACATGGTAGTCCAACTGTACGCGCATGTATTCACATGTATTCGTGTTGTTGTATTCATGCTTAAAATCATGGCAGTCCAGTTGTACGTGCATGTATTCACATGTAATCAAGCTATGTATTCATAAATACAACAGCAAAAAAGCACCTAAAATCATGGCAATCTAGTTGTACGTGCATGTATTCACATGTAATCAAGCTATGTATTCATAGATACATCAGCAAAAAAGTACCTAAAATCAGGGCAGTCCAGCTGTACGCGCATGTATTCACATGTATTTGTGTTGTGTGCATTCATGAATACAAAAGTAAAAAGCGCCTAAGCTGTATGCGCATGTATTCACATGTATTCGCGTCATGTATTCATGAATATAGTAACGACAATCACCTTAAAAATGAGTATGTCCAGTTGTCTAAGAGAGGAAAAACATAAATAGCGTATTTCATGTCTTATTTCATGCCTCAATGTTAGTATATACCATAAATACTTATTTTACTATAAAATATAAAAAAATAGCTATAAAAAATAATATTTTAAAATAGTTTTGATTTATAATAATAGAGCGTATACATTTATTACAGGAGGTAAAATTCAAATGTAGTCAGACCCATGGTTACCTTGTCAAATAATTTGAAAATATGGTCAAATTCTAATAGCAGAGCCAGAGCCTAATAGTGGCTACGGCAACCAATTTTTTGCGACAATTTGGGTTGGATGCTGCGAAAGGCCCGTACCAATAGCATTTTAGGGCCTGCATTGGATCATTTCCATCTTTATACTCTGCTGATTTCCATTAATTTGTAGACAAATGAACCTAATGAAAAAGAAATAAGTGCAGATTTTTTTTATATGGCTGCTAGTTTATGTTATGAAGGTTAAAATTTAAAATCCAGTTTACCAAACAAGGATATTTGAAGGAAAACAAAAAATATTTAATTTTCGAGTGCAGATTAGATTACTTTATATAATTTATTAAGTAATTATCGTGGAATTGATTTTATCTAGGCATTTGGTATTTGATTTTATGTAATAATATCAAATTCGACTTAATAAACACATAAATGATCTTCAATACAAGTGATTATATATGGTCTATTATCGACTAATGTTAACACGAATAATCAAACAGTTTGACCAAAAAAATCATAATCAAAACCATTAATGCCCCTTGGAGATTTATATGTTTATAAAGTCAAAATGTTATTTTAAGATGATGTGCTAAAGTAATTAGGGAACTAACTACCTAACTCAATATACAAAAAAGTGAAAGACCAAGGCTTCTTATCTAACGGAAGTTTTCCACACAAAAAAAATATAAGTTCAATTCTCACTGTCCTCCTATTTTTTTGGGCTTTTGCATCCGTACCCATTTTTTGTGCCACGTTTTAATTTATACCCGCTTTGTAAAAAAAATTGCATCCGTATTCGCTTTTGCGCATAACTTCAGCATGCGGGGCTGAAGTAGCAAAGGTCTAGTAAATGGGGAATTTCAGCTCTAGAGCTGAAGTTTTTGTCTTTGTAAATGGGGAACTTCAACATACGTGGCTGAAGTTCCCCAGTTAGAAAGACAAAACTTCAGCTCTAGAGAATCTTTATAACTTGAGAAAGAGCTGAAGTTTGTAACTGGGAAACTTCAGCCCCGTATGCTGAAGTTGTTGTCTTTATAACTTGGGAACTTCAGCCCCCCATGCTGAAGTTACCCATTTACAAAAGATAAGACTTCATCTCTAACTGTTCCCCAATGTAACTGGGGGAACTTCAGCCCGTATGCTGAAGTTCCCCAGTTATAAAGACAAAAACTTCAGCATACGGGCTGAAGTTCCCCCAGTTACATTGGGGAACAGTTAGAGATGAAGTCTTATCTTTTGTAAATGGGTAACTTCAGCATGGGGGGCTGAAGTTCCCAAGTTATAAAGACAACAACTTCAGCATACGGGGCTGAAGTTCCCCAGTTAGAAAGACAAAACTTCAGCTCTAGAGAATCTTTATAACTTGAGAAAGAGCTGAAGTTTGTAACTGGGAAACTTCAGCCCCGTATGCTGAAGTTTTGTCTTTATAACTGGCGAACTTCAGCTTAACTGGTGAACTTCAGCTCAGCGAGGGAAAATGGAGCTGAAGTTATTTAAAAAGTGGGTACAAGTTAAAAGTTTTTTAAAAAACGGGTATAGGTTAAATGGGGGCGACCAAATAGGGTGCCCCGCGCAATTTTTACTATTTTTTTTTTCACGACCTCTACGTAATAGAAGAATCACAAATACAATGGCGACGATGACGACCCAGTAAAATTATAAGAGTGGGGTCTGGAGAGGATAGAAAGTACGCAGACGTTACCCCTACACCGATAGGACTGTTTCCGATAGACCCTCGGCTGAGGAATGGTGAAAGAACGCGAGAAGAGATAATATATCAGTACCGTTAATAAAAACCATAAAAATAATAGCAGCATCATAAAACCATAAAATAGATGACATGCAATTACAATAACCAGTGATTAAGGCCCAAAGCTATGAAAAACAAAAGGATAGTATGGACACAACCTTAACCACTAGCCGTCTAAGATTATCCTATCAAACTAACCTCACCTCTGGTACGAAAGTAGAAAAAAGCTCGACTACCTCTTAGCCTACAATCCTAATGGTCGATCATCACATCTTCCTATCACATATTATGTTCTCGTAAATCTCATGTACTACCTGATTATCTCTCTTAGACCCCCTCTACCTCTACAAATAAAAAAGAATAAATAAAAGCTGGTCAGAACTACATAATATAAGCGAACACAAAGTCTCATTTTCTAACCTCCAAAAGAAGGATATAACAAGAACACTCTACTCAAGTGGGAAAAAAAAAACTTTACTATATTACCACAATTTAATAGGATAAAATAAGATAAGGTCAGATGATGCATTAATCTTATCCTATGATAACTTAGGTCATAATTAAAGTTGTAAGTTCTTTGATTAGCATGCTAGGCAACTACTACTTAACTACACATGCACAATTAATAGGTATTAATTATTGTCTAAGTCTAACTTTTTAGTCCAAAGTCCAAAGTCAATAATTATGGTAGGGCATAACATGAAGTTTGAAAATGAATTACTTCAGTAAAAGTTTGACACTTCATGAAGTTTAAAAAAGATAAAAGAAATTTACTTCAGTAAAAGTTTGACAGTTCCCTGCCAATTTTCATTCATTCATTCATTCATTCGTATCTACCTATCAACAGTTAAAAGAATTTAACAAATCTGTTTGATAAAAGTAAATGGTGGGTCCACATTCAAAACTTCTTGGATCCAACACTGTAATTACAGCTTCTAACTTTTACTTTGGACTGTTCAAGGATGACAAAATAGATTTAAAAAAATCTTTCCAAAGGTTAAACAACATACGTCGGTGCGCTAGGCATTTCGTGTTCACGCAGGGTCCAGGAAAGAATTGCGTTTCAAGGGATGTGATGTAGATAGTCTACCCTAATGCGAGCATTAATGTCTGCTTCAACAACTAACGCGTAACTTATAAGTCACATAAAATAACTTTAACATTGATTCAAGGTTCCCCTTCCACAAACACGTAAATAATGTGCATAAAATAATAATTTAGAATTCGCATCTAAGAAGAAAAAAAATAACAGAGCTCCATATCCATATATCCAAAGCGGATGAAGGCTCATGTCAATTGGTTAAATTGAGCCAGTACTCTCAACACAGAACATAAATATACTTGTGCATACAAAATTTAAATTTTGAAATAATATTAAGTCTGTGATGATTTCAGTAGTAAAATATTAATTATTTAACTCATAAATATTTAAATTTTGTATATACTTGTACACATAACAACCCATGTTAGTGCTAGCTATATAATAAGAAACCGTTGTGAAACTTTACATATTGTATTTTACTCACATGTCTAGGGACTAGAGTGATTCTTACCTTCGTCTAAAAAATATTAGTATAGAGTTTAGAGTATGAGTGCCAACCTGTCTAATTTTAACATAAAAAACTATAAACGCATTACAATGATAGAATGGCATAGTTAAAAGTATGTTAATGTGTTGAAAAAGTATAGTGAGAATTATTTAACTTCATGAATAGTAATTATACCATATAAGTGGAAGTATACTTTAGTGGATTAGAAAGTATTTTTGCAATTCAAATTTATGAATTGAGATGTGACTTGTTACCTATTTTAACTAGGCAAAATTTATCATATCAAAGTAAACTTTTTGGAGGCAGCAAAATATATCATGTAGATCTTGAGAAATGTGTTAAGGGGACCCCAAATGTCCAAAATCACACAAGAAAAAGCATGTGCAATTTGTTTAATGTGGGGATATCCCAAATTTTGTAACCCAAATAGTATTTTATAGAGCCCCCACATTCCATTACATTATATCCTTTCTCTTTATTGCCATGGCTAAATGTTGCCTGGACAACAGTGAACACTCAAATATGTGTCCCCCCCTCCCCCTCACCTAGAGGCGGACCCAAGATTTGACAGCGGCGGGGCACATAAGCCAACTACTCAATCAGTGCCTCTATATAATTTTTGAGCTTAAGGATTCCAAGTAAACTATATGATAATTTTCAAAGAATATACGCATATATCTTTATAATTTTTGTCGAAGTTAACGGGGTCCGGTGACCCCTCTATTCCTGACGTAGGTCCGCCTCTGCCCTCACTCACCCCTTGCTTTTTTATGTTTTGTGGACCTTAAAAGTTAGGTCACATAACAAAGAAAGAAACTGAAATTAATGACTTTTAAGTTCCATTTTGATGTCTCAATAGTTGACCTTATGAGAAAATACATAATCCTCCCTAAAACAAATTATCCGACACAATTCAGTGCTTGACAAAATATGTCGCAAATCTGATCTGATCACCGGATCAGGATGTTCCTGCCACACACTTAGACGACGGAAAGGATTCAAGAGGTTCAGATGGAGCGTTTTATTCTCTAATCTTGTATAAAATGAATTTATTATTTCCTTGAGCGATAAATGTATTATAACTTTCTTAAAAGCATATAAGAGGCAAAAATAAGTGTGATGACAAATATGTACAAGTGAACACTCAAATGTATGCCCACTTCCAATCCCATCTTTCTCTTCTTCTTTTTTTTTGCTGGAGGGGACCCTCAAAAGTCACATTACAAGAAAAAAAAAGAAATGAGAATTAATGCCTTTTATTTTAAGTCCAATTTTGATGTCTCAACAATTAATCTCATAGGGAACATGGTGCACATGGGAAGAGCATGGTTCATTGCCCTTGAAGATTCCTATTTGGAGGGCATGTTGTACCTAAATAGTATAAATGGTGTAAATGAGGACCTCTCTACTTTATTTCTTTTTCCTTCATTTCTCTTTCTCCAATTATGGAAATTTTTTTGTGGATGTTATTCGATAGAAGTATAGTGAGTTCTTTTTCTTTTTTTTTAATAATTGTGATGTCCGAGTCAGTTTATGTGCATATCGAGATACTCTTTCCGGTCCACAATAAGTGTTTTTTTGGTATTTTTTTTATGATCCAAAATAAGTAATTTTTTCAGATTTCAAGAATGAATTATTTTTTTTTCCTACATTGCCCTCGGAGTAAATAGTATTGGAGTATGTGCTAGGAGTGTTTATATGAAGAAATAATAAAGGTTAATATGTTTAATTTTATTATTAATTAATGTTAAAAGGTGAATTTCTTAATCTATGTGAAAAAACAGTCAAAAATTACTCATTGTGGATCGGGGGGAATACTATAGAATAACTGATATCTCCCACCAGCATAGATATCAAGTAACTCTGTCTATCAAAATTAAGATATGACTAAAGTATCTTAGAAAGGCAAAACTGAATTTGGTTATATATATATATATATAAAAAGTATTGAAGTACTGATGCTTTAAAAAGATCAAACCATTATACTCCTATTAATTAAGTTTTAAATTTTGGGTTCGATTTGATGAATCTAGTTCAGAAGATGAAAGTGTATCTTCTGGATGGAACTATTCATTTCTTGGACATGATTTTTCTTCATTTCTATATTTTTTAATTTTAGATTTTTAGACAAGACTATTCGGACAGAAGTAAAAGAAAAACAAAAAAGAAAGATAAGTTTCGGCAGCACACCAAGAATAGGTCAATCTTTTTCAATTAATTTATTTTTAATAGGAGAAAAGGAGATTCTACTTTTTTTTTAAGGTACAAATTACTATATTTAGAAGTACCAAGTGAATCAAGCTCTTAAATAGATGTAGTAACGTGAAAAAAGAACTAAACTTAGACTTTAAATGCGATTTGTTAACCACCAAACTACCCAATAATACAATATGGTTAAATGAACAAAATACTGTCCATTTCTCTGTCTTGATGATACAAATGTAAAACTTATCTTCAACGTCATTTTGCTATATTAAGCAAGTCACATGTCAATATTTATACAAGATATTAATGGCAGATAAACAAAATCATTTTCAACTAAAAATAATATTTTTTCATTTTAAAAAAAAATTGCAGCTACTGAAGTAAAAAAGTTTCTTAATGAATCAATGTCTCCTTTACTTGACCACTAATTTCGACTTTCTCTCCGGATGACCGATTTAGCTCGCTTTGCTTACCACCTTTAGAGTTTCTCGGGTTCTAGGGTCAACAACGTTTACTCGTCCATCTTCAACTAATCTATTCTGCACTCTCCTAGCAGTATTTATCCATCTGAATTAGACTAGCCGTTGATACTCTGCATTTTCATGAATAATTTAGTTTTATCATGTCTATGTTAGAAATAACGAGACAATCATTACACCACTCGTACAGATCGTTACTTGTGTAAAATAAACTACGATTTGAGTCAATTTGTATTGATAATTAGATATTATGAAAGGGCAGACTAATATTTGTGCATGATAATTAAAACATAAAATAATGTGTCCATATTAATATAATACGAGCATGACCAAGACTTTACGGGTATAAAGTTGACAATTGTGGCATAAAAAGTAAATAAAAGAATTTATTGAGGCGTGCGTGTGATTTTGATAAGCTATCTATAGATCCTTGAAAACAACAAGTAGTATATTAATTGACAATTGAAAGAAAATGAAAGAAGAAGAAAAAACACAAAACTGTAAGACTTGAGTTGAATGTGTTACCCCTTTTTTAACTTGTTTAACTTTTTATTACTCACGTGTACAAGTGAATATTCGCTCCTTGTAAAACTTTTTCCTAATGACGGTTAGAGCTCTTTATAAAATACTATCCTTATATAGTTATACTTTACTATCAAAATTAAGTTTTTTCATAACTAATTTTCATCTTATGTTATAATATATATCCTCTATAACATTCAAAAATATGCGGAACAAACGAGACTGTTATAGAGAGCTTTGACTGTATGTTTCATTAAGACAATATTTTTTCTAGTGTGTTATAAAGACGACACTTCTTATACTTTACTTTTTTTAAATAATATATTTTTTATTTTACTCTTAATAATTATATAGTCACAAAAACATTGTCCATTATTTAAGACGAAATGTTCTTAATGGGTTTTGGTTGTATATGGATTTCCTTTTTTTCTCTAACATCGTACCTAATTATTCATTATCGTAAAACATCAAAGTGTAAGAGTATTGGGTAACTTATTCGCTATATTTAAACAAAATGATAGGTATTTTGTGAAGTACAGAATTATTCGGTATCTTAATCCGATGGGAGATAATAGATATCCTGTGAAGTATCAAATTAGCTAAAGTCGTGTGTTTATGAATAAAGTATTTTGTTGTTTATTTTAATTAACGTAAATAGGGAATTTCACTATAATGCTCAAATTTAAACAACAAAAGTAAATTAAACAAAATTATCACAATGTAAATAAGATAAAGAAATTGGAAAATGATTATTTATTTCACAACACCCAATCAGCGAAAATAAATCAAAGGTTTCCCAAACACATAATGCTCTTGCCTTTTTATTGCGGCCAAAGTAAAAAGGGGGAAATCTAACCAACCCACAAAAGGCAAAAAAGAAAAGAAAAACAATAAATACTACAACAAAATATAGAGTGGTTAAAAAAAAGGGCTGTTATATAAAGAGGTTAAAAAGTAAAAGACATTGTTTGACTCATTTTTGGGCACGTCTCTCTCATTGTCCCTCACATTACAATCACCACCCACCCACCCCACCCTCCTCAACATCACTGATAATTCACCATGTGAAAGGAGGGAGAAGGGGGGAGGGGACCCGAGTTGACTCGGTGAGTTGACTCACAACAACTCGGCGTCGCCGGCCGCCTTGATCCGCCACGCGGAGGTGGCGATGAGCGGCCGAGTATGCCAACCCAACATAAGACACCCATCGTTCTCTTCAACTCTGTAACCATCGCCGCCCGCGAACAACGCCAACAGCATACTCGCTTGCTTAAACGCATTCGAACCGAGATGAACCGGATCGAACCCGGCCGAGTTCAACCTAACTCGCCACTGACTCAGCGTCTCGTGCCGCTCAACTCGGTCCGAACCTTCACAAGCCACGACGTTGCAAATCTGTCTCCCTAAATACACCTCAGACATAACCAAATCTTGATTGTTAACAATCGGCCCAGTGGATGATGATGACGATGATACTGAACTCTCTAACGAATCGAACATTGTTGAATAGTAATGTAATGCCTCGTTAAACCTGTCCAAGAAAACACTAGCGTTATGATTCGCTTCTTGTTCAACAATCGTCACGATTTTCGGGTTCATTTGTTTGATCGAATTCAACACCTTTTCTACAGCCCCAGGTCTCGCTAACAATCGATGTAGCTCGAAAACAGAATTAACAGCCACCACTTCTGTTTCATTACTTGACCTTAAATCAAGAATCTCAGCGTCAAGATCTGCTAATGAGTTTGTTACAAATCCCCGAAATTCGAATTCGACCCCAATAGTTTCAGCTAATTGCGCTAACTTCCACCCAACTTGTTGCAAAGCGTCAGTATTATCAGGCTGTGGAGGTCCAATTCCAGTAAGCCTAAATGCTGGTGGTCCACCTGGACGTAAAGCTAAAGCTTGAATAAGTGCTGGCCATTGCATCCCTTGTTTTAAACTGAAATCAATCACATGGACTTTATTGCAATTTGTAAAAGCTTCAAGAATAGCTTGGTTTGCAGTGAAATGAGCAAATTTGAGATAAGGACAAGTTTCGTAAAAGTGCATCTGTAACACATCAGTATAAGATGATTCAATTGAATCTTGTGGGTAAATTTTGTAAATTCGTCGAGCTAATGCTTCAGCAAAATAAGTAGCAACTTTTCTCATAGCACCAGATTGTGAAACAGCAAGAATTCCAATGTGTCTAACAAGTGCATCAGCAACATTAAGATTCTCTTGTTGGACAGCTTCAGCACATGCCATTAATGTGTGGACAAGTCTAACACCAGTTTCTTGTGAATCAACAAGTACAACTGGTCTTGTTGTTGCCTCTGCAACACAACATCTCTGCCTTTTATTGCTCTCTCTTGCAAACACAGCTCCGCCTGGAATTGCTCTCAAATCGTCATCAGAAATAATTCTGTTTTGCTCATTGATAACAATACTACAAGAAGATTCACCTAAATCTTTATCATCAACACTACCAATCATGTCGAAATTAGATGTGTTGTTGAGCTCAGATAACATGCTTTGTACCCAACCAGAAAGATCAGAAGGATTCTTATGAACTGTATCAGTTGAAAGATGAGAAATTCCATCTTCTAATGTTGTACACATAGCCATCTCAAGCTGTTCAAGTTTTTGTGCAACTTCAGCCATATCTGAAGATTTTACCTTATAACCCAAAACAGCTAAAAGCTCATCCATTCCAGCATCTGGTTGTTCTTCTTTAAAAATCTTGGATTTACTAGAAGAAGAACCATCTTGGGATTTTTCTCTATCACGATCTCTCTTCATTTTCTTGGGATTTTCTCTAACGGAATTTCTTTTTTTCTTTTTCTTTTTTTTCTTTTGTGGGATTTTTTTTTCAGATTATTGGATGTGTGTGACAAGTGCTGAATTTTAACAAGGAAATGGTTTTCAAGAAAGTTGGATGATTTTTCATGTGGGATGATGAATGGGGGAGTTTGAAGATGAAAAAGGTCTGATTCTTTTGCTTGGTTTTTTGCATCAACTTTCAGATTTTTGGGGGACTGCTTTGTTTCTTTTTATTTTGAATATTTTTTTTTCTTTTTTTTCGGGAGTTGTGAGGTAGAGAAGAGGAGTTGTAAGAGGAATTGCTCGTGAAGATGGCGCGAGCTCCAAGAGAGGAACAGGAGGGGAACTGGAGAAGATAAGGATGAGAAGACGCTAGCAATAATATGAGTTTTATTTTTCTTTTTTGACACATTTATTAAATATATAAAAAAATTACTTTATGTTTTATTTTATGAGATACTATAAATAAACTAATAATAGGATGAAAAAGTGGCGGAAATTTTTTATGAATAGAATTTTGGGAAAAGTTTGTCAACCATTTTCCCAATCACAGTAAAAACTTCTACTTAGTACTTTGATTTTTTTATGGTCCAAAATAAATTATTTTCTAGATTTAAAGAATGAAGAATTATAATTTTTTTATATTATTCTTGAAGTAAATAGTGTTGAATTATATGTTAACAGTATTTATATGAAGAGATAGTAAAGGCTAATCTGATCAATTTCATTGCTAATTAATGTTAAAAAGTAAATTTCTTAATCTATGTAAAAACAATTAAAAAATTATTTTTTATGAACCGGAGGGAGTATTTAGTTACGTTTAAATAAGATCTAGAAGTGTCAGACCATAAGGATCTATTATACGTAGTCTTACCTTATATTTTTGCAAAAGGTTATTTATTTCATATTATATAATAATTTTTTTTATTTATAAGGTCAATAAAGAAATAATATAATCCTATATTTAGAAAACATTTTAACTACTTATTTTTTCTTTAATACTTTTATTCTTTAGTGTGTGTTAAAAGTCTCTTTTTCTTCTTTAATTTTGTGCCTAGGCAATTACTGCATTGTGAAATGAGAAGAGAGTATTTATCTACTAAACAGCAAGAAAGAATTTTTTGTTCTTTCTTATTAAAACCAGAACTTTTTTTTATTTTTAAAATCACCTAAATTATTCGTAGAGGATGATCTAATCAAGGGGGCCACAACTTCTCTGGTGCGTAAGACATAGTAGTAAAGGTGAACCCATGGGCTCTGTCGCTGATGTGGAAGTATACATGAACCTTGGTACATGGGTAGAGGTGGAAGTTGAGGTACGAGTTTGGTCGAACTCACTAATTTTTTTAATACTTAAATTCATAAATGTATTTGTATTAAAAATTAATTAATTATATAAATATTAATTTAACATTTGATTATTAATATTTTAAGTCATTATTTTAAAATTTAATATAAAAAAATTAAAATTCTAAATTCGCTTTTATATGATTCGGCATAGGCGAGCTCTAACTATTCCTTTATACAAATTAGGGGCATCTATTGGTGAGCTGTGCGCATCTTTTTTTAGCTCATTTGCGGTGCTGCCACGGCTCTCTTGTTGCCTTTCATGTTGCTGACGGGCCATTCCCTACTTTTTTTTTTTTTTTTTTTTTATAATAAGAAAAAGAAATCTTTAACAAACTAGAATTTTTAGCTAATATATCTTTTTTTTGCCTGATAGTAGGTAAATAAATATCTAAGGTGGATTTAAAATTCTAACTTATGGAATTCAATTTGTAAAGATTTTAATATTGCATTCAGTTATATTTTTAAAACTATAAGTTGAGATTTAGTATTGGTTAACGTTTTTATGAATTTTACAAGTGGAGACTAATGGAGGTGGAATGTAAGTAAACTTTATGCATATCTTGTACGGGATAGAAAAATTATTTCTAATAGATGTTTGATTACGTAGTTACTGTCTGAACACCCAAATATATTTCGCGTAAAAAATATTAAGTTCGGCTGAATCTGATCGATACATTACATCTGCCTCTAGTTATACAAAACCAAAAAAGAAGAAAAGGCAAAGGCGGGAAAAAGCCTAGGCCTGCGGCTGGGGCTTGGGACAAGGGAACGGTGAAGCTAAAAAAAAGAAGGGGAGAGACCACATAAGGATGTGGTACAGTTGATGCAACTACTTTTTATTTAACCAGAGATCTCGAGTTCTAACATTGAGTATGATTTTTTTTTGATAGAGAGTATTTTTCTCGAACGAGACCTTACGCGATACTAATTCGTATATAATCGGACTCCGATACAACAAATAAGGAAGAAAAAAAAAAAGATTTAGTGAGGGCCACTGCCACTGCTAACTGCAAAACGCAATGTGACGCATAGGGCCCTGAAAAGGATTATTGGGAAGGGAAAAACTGCAGGGAACGACGCCGTACTGACACCTCTACGAATACATTGGTCCATTCACCATGTGATTCTGCTATTTTTCGATTCCCATCCTTTCTTATTCTGGTCCCTCTTCCCCACGTTACTGTCCCTAAATTTCATAAATAATTATTTATTTTATAACGCAAAATTATAGTATACTATATTTGTTTCAGTTTTGACTGTATATCGGTTTAAGAAATAAAGAATTTTTTTTTAATACAAGATAGACGTACATGAAACGTATGATTTTAAGCATATCCTCAGACTTTTGTAGTTATAAACGGAGACGAATTCAAGATCCAACGTTTGAAGTTTATGATATTTTGGTACTACTAGGTCGTCAAATAATTTTTTTAATATTTGCAAACTTATTTTAATTTATGATACGAGTTTACCGTAAGAGATCTTCTTTCGTACATATAAAATCTAAAAATATTATTTTTTTAATTTCAAAATTGTAAAAAGACATAGTGCCTCATTTCCTCGTTTATTATATGTACATATTTAATAATTTTCTCAAAACTTATTTAAAGTTTGGATCAAATTTACTAGGTTGTTTCGAATCCGTATCATTTATTGTATATCTATCTTTGATTATAGGAAAATTTTATTAAAGATAAAAATAAAATTGAAAATTAAGGAGGTTTTCAAAAAAAGGAAAGTGCTATTATTCTTAGAATATAAATTAAAAAGGGAAGAGCGTGACATAAAATCCAATTGAAATAATATTTCTTTGATCTCTATAAGTTCTTCCTAGTTATAGCTCATTTTCTCATGTTTTTAGAATCATGATACCACTCACAATTGAATATTTGTTTTCTGTTTTTTAATATCGTATACAAATAATTACATGGACTTAAAGAGAGGGGAAAAGTATTATTATTTGACAGCATGGCTGAAGCACAAAAGAGTAATGATAAAAGTGAAAATTATAAATAGAATATATACTCCACCTAATTCAATATGAACCGATAAGCTTATTTTACGACAATGACATGAAAGGAATCTATTAAAAGTACTAGAATTATTTTGACACCTCACCTTTTTTCAAGTAATGGCTCATCTTAACTCGAATATGACAGTCAATAACATTTTTTGGAGTTGGAAAATTGATTTAAAAAGTAATTATGTCGTCATATATCCTACTTGCAAAAATTTAAGTATTTTTAAAAAATAACTCTTTGAACTAGTAGGTTGAGATGATTATTTGGAGTTTAGAATGAAGGAGATTTCTTCGGTCTTAACCAAAAATATCGAGTTCGATTTCTAAAAATATCGAGTTAGAATATTTGATTATTTGAGAAGATCATCGGTTCACGTAAACCCAATTTTATTATATAGATCCGCCCATGTAGCCAGTAAATATTGAGTACTTGATGATTATTTATAAATAAAAAAAAGATTGAATATTTTACTAACATAGTTTAAGATACTCTTTACTAAATAAAACACCTAATACAAGTCTTAAATTTGACATTTTTAAATATCAAACATTTACCATTGTACCAAACGGGTAAGTATTAGTGCAATTAAATTGGCTGGATGAGGTTCGTAATCATATTGCTTTGAATTCTTTTGGTGGAAATTCCAATAAATATGTCACGACCAAAATCGATGGGTCGCGACGGGCACTTGGTGCCCTTACTCAATCGAATACTAATGTAACGTATCTTTCTCATTATATCAACATGGGTAAAATGGGCTAGAAGGATAGTACGAGGCAACAAAAATAAAACATGAGAGAACACTCGACATAAAACGACCCAACCTAATATACTGACTTATACATATGACGTACGGGCCTATAACGCCAAAATAATCACTCGTACACTGAATATAGGCCGACAAGGCCATACAATCTTTCATATACATGACATATGTTTACAAGCTTCTAAGAGTACATAAACGTCATAAGGTCGGGACAGGGCCCCCGACATATCAATCAATACATGTCTAAATCATACTAACCAAATAAGCAACTACGCAACAAATGGAGCGCACCAACATCTTTCGCTGAGCTGATAGCCTACTTGGAGGACTCTCAACCTGTTTATCAGGACCTGCGGGCATAAAAGCGTCCCCAGGCAAAAGGGACGTCAGTACAAATAATGTACCGAGTATGTAAGGAATGAAAATCAGTAAACAATAGACATGAGAGAAACATAGAGTAAAAGACTCAACATGTATATTTGAATAGCTCTATGAATCATTTAATATTATAATGTCATGCATATGCGTATAATTGTCATACCATGCATGGGTATATGTGTTCATAACATCATCAAGCCTCTGAGGGCATCCCACCATATCATCTCGGCCATTGTGGGCAAGTCATCAACGTACCAGTTGATCAGGTGGTGGTGCATATATAATGCCGTAACATTTTCCCATATCCCATATACATATATAAACGCTAATATAACTCCATCTGGTCTGGGTCAATGTACATGTATAAATGAATGCAATGCAATGCATGAGAAGTACGTCAGTAAAATCTCTCAGAACGTCATAAGACCATTATACCTTTGGTTAATATAATGAAGTAAACTTTATCAACTTACATATTTTTTGAGACCCATGAATAGATGATAGAATAATATGATACATGGGGAAACAAGAACATAAGAATCTCTAGTATTTCTATGAATAAAGTCATTTATGAAAATTGTGCACTTGCTCGTATTGTTTGTGTCGTATAGATCATGCCAAAAGAAAGAAGGGATAGCCTTAACATATCTGAACCAATTCTTCTTTGCAAAAACAGGTAACGACGGATCGAAATAGGGAAAAATCCATATGATATTCTTGAAAAAAATTATATAAGGCTTTTTTTGAATTAGCATTTCACGATGGACCTTATAGGGTTTCATAAGATTCCCTTCAGAGAATTCCATCATCCATTACTAAAGTAAACATTGTTATTTCTCTTTATTTTGATGTAGGAATATGGATTCTTTTATTAAATAGAGTGGGCCCCACTTATGATGACTAAGCCACAAAAGAATCCTCCAAAATGTGCCACCTTACCATATGCTTAAGATTCACTAATTTGAGCTTTAATTTACACATAATTTGCTGCCACGTTTGGGACACCTGAAGCTCATCCAAAGACCTTAGTTAATTATCCACAATTTCTTAATCAACTTGTTAATCTCTCATTAACCAATACTTAATTAATTATCCACATAATTAAGAATTATCTCAAATTACCTAAAATATTACTCACTTTTAACACACTTTATACACCGCACTATCATGGTTATGTGGTACCTTGTATGGTACTAGTCCATAAATACCAGGTATTTTAGCTCGGGCCGTATTTTGTCCCAACATGCCAAACTTCGACGAAATTCATTTTCTTTGATTTTCTTACTCTCTCACCTTCACGATTTACTCATCACTTGTTTGAAATAGCATAATGCTTAAATCTTAAAATAATCTTATTCCCGAAATTACGTCGATTAACTTGGGACGAAACTTTAACGTACGAAAATGCGGGATGTAACATCTCATTCCCGAGTTTTTTATCAATTCACTTATGGAATACTTTCATGTACGAAAACATAGGGTGTAACATCATTCTCCCATTTGGAACATTCATCCTCGAATGTTGACTGATGTACTTATCATTTTCATAACTCATGTCTTTCGAATGCTTTAGTACTTTCCTCGTCATCTAGGCAATCGTTTTGTGAATAATTCCAAAGGCCAGGGCATCCCCCCCTCTAGGCCTATTTCTCACACCATGACTTGTGGTCGGAACCTTCTAATCTCGTAACAGTTTCTACCTACCATCATGCATCTTGTACGACTCTAACCTTGTAAGTGCGCCTATGCGACTCTTCTTTACTTTTTCCTCCAGTTTTTATCCAATCTCTAGGCTTCATTTTGTGAACATATATCGAACTTAACAAGATGTCCCTCTGGGTATCTATAGGTATACTGAAATTTTTATCTTGGTACTTTGTCGAACTTATGAATATTTCTATATCTTATTTCATAGACCCGGTTATCTATCCGTGTGACTACTGCATCTAGGTAGAACATACTATACCATAATTCTTACTTCGATTTATCGTTACTGAGGTCTGCTACCAAACTCCATGTTATTCTTGTTGCTTATTGATAAGTAGGGATTTTAGTCTATTATTTGCTCTCTTTTACTTGTGTTTGGGACAAAAATGCGTGAAGTTATTCCTAGAAACTAACTAAATATGATTGCTTGCAGGGATTGTTTTAAATGAGTCAAAGTAGCCATGATCAACTCATAAGGGAGTCAAAACTTGAACAAATACCAAGGTTGGGCCAAGAGCTGTGGAACGCGGACCGCAAGAAAAGGGCGGCCGCGAAAGTCTCAACACGGACGCGGGCATAATTACGCAGTCCGCGAAATGGAGAATCAGAGAGATGATTTTTGGCCACAAATATGAACGCGGACCGCGTTAGAAAGAGGCGGCCGTGAAAGTACCACCGCGGCCACGATTGGAATTCTACGGACCGCGGTTGCTAAGATTCAGAGAGTTCACAAGTGATGCAAAAAAGAGAAAGGCGGTCCGCGTCAAGATTACGTCGTTGCAGAAGTCTCTCATGCGGACGCGGTGGAAATTACGCGGTCCGCGAAATAAGGATGAACCCAGTCCTAAATGTGAAGAAACACGTACCGCGACCAAAATTATGCGGCTGAGAAAGCAAGAGTGTGGCCGCGGTCAGAATTACGCGGCCGCGAAACCTCCGCAGGGATATTTTTGTCTGAAAATTTTACCTTAGTATAACTAGGACTTTTTTTTCAATTTAAGGTTATGTTATGTTTTTGCTAAGTACGTGAGACGACTAGGTTTACCTAGTTGGGAAATTTTGTACAAGATTTACCTTCAAATATTAGATTTTCATCTTTTACTTTAATATTATATTTTCTCTTTATCTTTGATTTCTGCTATTATTATGAGTAGCTAGACCCATAGCTAGTGTTGTAACCCAACTCTAGTGCGGGTATTTAATGGGTCTTGAATTTTAGGGCTTGATTGTTTATGGGTTAGTGATATTTAGCCTAATTCATGCCAGAATTGTAGAATTAGTAATTGCAAACACTGATTCATGCCTTTATGACTTAGTCTCTTCTTGAGAAATAGGGACTGAGTCTAGGAAAATTAGGCTAACAAGGAATTAGGGTAAACTCAAGAGATTGATAACCCCAATTAAAGGGTTAAACCTAGAGATAGTAATACCCGACTTGAGCTAATATCACTTGTATTGCATGAGCACCCATTTGGACTTGAGAAAGCCAAATTGGACAAAGTCGCTCTAACTACCGAGAGGTAAAGAGTGAGTACTTGTGTGTGATGGTTATATTACGACCCCAATCAAAGCAAGCTTGTCCTAGATTCTTGCTAACTGTTAGGTATCCACCTAGGCGGAAGTCACTAACCTAGTCCTTTTAAACACTTAAAAACTATCACCAAAAATATTGTACTCATCTTTAATCTTAGCATACAATAAAAATAGAAGTAGAAGTAGAATCATCACAATCATGTTTGGAAGTGCAATTAGGAACAAGACACGCATCTAGATTTAGATATATACCTAACTCCAAATCAATTAACTCCCTGTGAAAATAGATCCCGACCTTGTTGGGTAAAACTGCATCGACCATCATCGCTACTCTATAATGGTGTAGGTTCGGAATCGATCAATTTTTGGCGCCGTTGTCGGGGAGTTAGACGATTTTAGCTATCTATCTAACTATTTGTGTATTTTGTTTTTATTTCTTCCATTTTTTGGACCTTTGTGTGTCAATTGCTTTAGGTACCAAATGGCTCATAATGATGCTCTCGGACATATTTCTCTGAGGGGGGGGGGGGGGTTANGAAGACAATAATGCGGATGAGGTTAATCTAGAACCTCAAGTCCAAAAAAGAGTCCTCCCACATCATGAAAACGTGCCAAACCCTCCCCTACCTCCTCCAAGGGCAGCACACCGGGTGCTACCCAATGAAGGCTATGCAAGTGCAAAAATCCCGCCACGGATTCGGGCGAGCAGTTTTCAAATAACTAATGTCATGCTTACTCTATTGGAACAAAGGGGTTTCTTCACCGGAGCTCTACATCTGAACGCATATAAGCATCTCAAAGGTTTTGTAGACACATGTTGGGGGAGCAAGCAGACGAATGTATCTGAGGACGCTTTGAGATTGAGGCTTTTTCCATTTTCACTTAGAGGGAAGGCTTTGTATTGGCTTGAGAGGCTACCCAACCATTCCATCACCACTTGGGATGGGTCGACTGAGAAGTTCATAACAAAGTTTTTCTCTCCGGGTCATATGACAACATTGAGGGATGCGATCTTAGCCTTTAAACAAGAGCCAAATGAACCCTTACATGAAATCTGGGAACGGTACCGGACAATGGTAAAAGAATTCCCCAACAATGATATGACTGAAGCAATGATCTAGCAAACATTTCATAGGGGTATCAATACAACGAACCAATGTGTGGTGAATCAACTCGCAGGAGGAAATTTCACAAAAGTGCCTTATGCCGATGCATGTGACATATTAGATGAGATAGCAGACACCTCCTCAGATTGGAAAAGTCGGGAAAACGTTCCTTAGGGTGACCCTAATGTCATCCATCTTCACAAGGAACTTCATGATCACGGACAAGCCATATCAGAGTTGACAACTACTATGAACTAGTTAGCAAAGGCTCAACTTCAGCAGGTTCAGGGACCAAAGCAAGTAAACGCCAAGGAAGGAGTGAATGTAATGGTAAACAAGAGAAGACAGTGTGCTCAACAAGTGCAAAGAAATCAAGAGCCATTTGAGCAGAGTGGTAGTGGGTACAATCAAGATGATTCTTATGATGATCAAAGTGAGGAAGTGTTATATGCCAATAATTACCAAGGTCAATGGAGCAATGATCCAAATCAATAGTGAAGATCACAGGGAAACAATCAAAATTGGGGCAACCAAGGCCAAGGGAATTGGAATTGTGGCAACAACAGCAATCCGAATAATTGGGGGAACAACAACCAAAATTGGGCAGTCAACAAGGAAATTAGGGAGGAAACAATAATAGCAGGTTGAGTGCCAACAACAATAACAATTGGGGAGGCAATGGAAACCAAGGAGGTTGGAGAAACAATAACCAAGGCAATCGGGGGTCGGGCTTTCAAAGGCACCCGATGTATCAACGACCCAACAACACGCCTCCATATTCGTCTAGAGGGAAAAGTTCTTCCAACAATGAGATGGGACGAATAGAGAGTATGTTCAAGCAAATGATGGAAAGAAATGCAAACTCCGATGCCCAAACAGCCTCCCACAATACTTCTATCAGCAACTTGGAAGTACAAATGGGTCAAATTTCTCAAGCATTGAATACTCTCCCTAAGGGGGCACTACCAAGTGATACGGTAGTAAACCCGAAGGGTGGGAATAATACGTGCCATGCTATGACGGTGACCACAAGAAGCGGTAGAGGTGGTGTTGCTAGTACCTCTAATCCAAAAACAATTGTGAGTGATGATGTTGTTTTGCAAGATGATGACAAACCAAGCATTGATGTGCAAGTGAATGATGAGAATATGAATGATGAGGTGAGGATAGACATAGGAGATACCGTGGAGGAGACTGAAAATGATGTGAACCCGTCTAGGGATCATGTGATAGACATGCCGGAAATGGTAGTGCCCAAAGCCAAGGCTCTTTTGTCAAGGCATCCTCCACCATATCCTCAAAGGCTCGCCAAGCAAAACAATGAAAAGGAATTCAAGAAATTCATTGATATGATGAAAATTTTGTCAGTCAACGTGCCTTTGGTTGAAGCTCTCGAACAAATGCCGGGATATGCCAAGTTCACGAAGGACTTGGTAACAAATAAGAGATCTATGAATTGTGAGATCATCAAAATGACTCATCAAGTGAGTGCCATTGTGAATTCCATGGCTCCAAATCTAGAAGATCCCGGTGGCTTTACAATTCCATGCACCATTGGAAGTGCCGATTTCGCCAAGGCCTTGTGTGATTTGGGAACAAGTATTAATTTGATGCCATATTCTGTATTCAAGACATTGGGTATTGGGAAACCAAGATATACTTCCATGATGTTGCAAATGGAGGACCGGACAATGAAGAGGCCGCTGGGAATTATTGATGATGTTCTAGTTCGGGTCGACACGTTCATTCTTCCCGTAGATTTTGTGATTCTCGACTGCAAGTTGACTATGAGGTGCCAATAGAATTGGGGAGACCTTTCCTAGAAACATGGAAGACATTAGTTGATGTGGAAGTTGGGGAGATCACCTTTCGAGTGGGTGATGAAAAAGTTGTGTTCCACGTGCGCAAATCAATGAGGCAGCCTAATAGCAACGAAGTATGCTCTTTTGTGGATCTTGTGACGGAGGTGATTATTGATAACACGAATGCTATGATTAATGTGGAAGATACTTTGCAAGTTGTGTTGTTGAATCAAGATGAGGAGAAGGAAGGCTTGGTAGACTGTGCAAATGCTTTTCAAGGAGCGGGATCCTATACATATGGGTCCCATAAACTTTTCTTGGACATTGAGAACCGGAAGACTCCACCAACAAAGCCCTAAATCGAGGAGCCACCAACATTGGATTTGTATCCCTTGACTTCACACCTCAGGTATGAGTTCTTAGGACCTTGTTCAAAATTACCTGTTATTCTTTCTCTGTGCTTAACTAACGTGTAGGTGGACTCCACCCTTGAGGTGCTTCAAAGAAGGAAGAAGGCAATAGGATGGACTTTGGCTGACATTCGGGGTATAAGCCCGCCTTTTGCATGCACAAAATCATATTGGAGGAAGATGCCAAACCCTCCGTGGAACATCAAAGGAGGTTGAATGAGGCCATGCAAGAGGTCGTCAAGAGAGAAATTGTCAAGTGGCTTGATGCAGGGGTTGTGTACCCCATTTCGGATAGTTCATGGACTTCGCCAGTGCAATGTGTCCCGAAGAAGGGGGTATGATGGTGATCAAAAATGAGAAAAATGAGTTGATCCGCACTAGAACTGTCACCGGTTGGAGGGTATGCATGGATTATAGAAAGCTGAACAACGTGACCCGCAAAGACCATTTTCCATTGCCCTTTCTTGATCAAATGCTGGATAGACTTGCCGGGCGTGCTTATTATTGCTTTTTGGATGGGTACTCCGAGTACAACCAGATTCTCATTGAACTGGAAGAAAAAGAGAAAACCACCTTCACCTGTCTGTATGACACATTTTCATTCTCACGGATGCCGTTTGGTTTGTGTAATGCACCGGCTACTTTTCAGCGGTGTATGATGGAAATATTTATGGATATGGTGGAGGACTTCCTCGAAGTGTTCATGGATGATTTCAGTGTTGTGGGGGATTCCTTTGAAGAATGCTTGGATAATCTTGACAAAGTGTTGGCCGGATGTGAAGAGACCAACTTAGTGCTCAATTGGGAAACATGCCACTTTATGGTCGAGGAGGGCATTGTCCTCGGCTATAAGATTTCAAAGAATGGTATTAAGTGGATAAACAAAAAAATTGAAGTAATTTCAAAACTCCCTCCTCCTACTTCCGTCAAGGGAGTGAGGAGCTTTCTTGTTCACACGGGGTTCTATCGAAGGTTCATCAAGGATTTCTCAAAAGTGGTGAACTCTTTGTGCAAGTTGTTGGAAAAGGATGCAAAGTTTTGTTCAATGATGATTGCATGAAAGCTTTTGAGCTTCTCAAGTGTAGATTTACTACCACTCCCATCATTATCGAACCCAATTGGAGCTTACCATTTGAGCTTATGTGCGATGCTAGTGACGTTGCGGTAGGAGCGGTTTTGGGGCAAAGAATCAATAAGATATCTCATCCAGTTTATTATGCAAGCAAAACAATGAACGACTCCCAAGTCAACTATACGGTGATAGAGAAAGAGTTATTAGCCATTGTCTTTGCCATGGAAAAGTTTCGCCCGTACCTCATGGGTACCAAAGTGATTGTGCACACCGATCACGCGGCACTTCGTTACTTGATGACCAAAAATGACTCTAAGGCTAGGTTGATGAGATGAGTTATTCTTCTACAAGAGTTTGACCTTGAAATCATTGACCGAAAAGGAAGTTAGAATCAAGTGGCGGACCACTTGTCCCGCTTGGAAGAGGAGGGGAGGCCCCATGATGGCCTAGAGATTAATGATTCGTTTACGAATGAACAACACCTCTCCGTGTCTTTGAATGGTATGCCTAGGTTCACCGATGTGGCTAACTTTATTGTGACCGGCATTGTCCCAAGTGAGCTCTCTTCTAATCAAAGGAAGAATCTCAAACATGACTGCTTGGATTATTATTGGGACGAGCCATATCTTTTCAAGATTTTCAATGATGGAGTTATCCGGAGATGTGTTCCGGAAGAAGAGCAATTGAGTATCCTTGAAGCTTGCCACCCTATGATTGTTATCATGGTGGAGCGAGAACTGCTACAAAGGTCCTAAGATGTGGATTCTATTGGCCTACCTTGTACAAAGATGCTAGCGAGCATGTTAGGCATTGTGATGAGTGCCAAAGAGCTGGTGGAATTTCCAAGAAGAATGAAATGCCCCTCATCACTATTCTTGAGATTGATATTTTTGATGTGTGGGGCATAGACTTTATGGGGCCATTAGTGAGTTCATGTGGTAACACTTATATTCTAGTTGTTGTTGATTATGTTTCCAAATGGGTTGAAGTTGTGGCTTTGCCCAACAATGAGGCACGGAGTGCGGTGGCTCTCTTAAAAAAAAATATCTTCACAAGGTTCGGAACCCCAAGGGCTATCATTAGTGATGGGGGTTCTCATTTTTGCAACAAAGCCTTTGACACTTTACTTTTCAAGTATGGTGTTAATCATAAGGTGTCAACTACCTATCACCCCCAGGAAAGTGGACATGTTGAGGTCTCCAACAGGGAGATCATGAGCATATTATCCAAGACTGTCAATGAAAACCGGACTGATTGGTCAAGGAAACTTGACGATGCTTTGTCGGCCTATAGAACTGATTATAATACTCCAATTGGTATGTCTACGTACCGGTTGGTATTTGGGAAAGCATGCCATCTTCATGTTGAAATAGAGCACAAGGCCATGTGGGCACTGAAGAAATAGAACCTTGAACGGGATGTAGCTACCAATCTCCGGGTAGAGCAACTAAATAAACTTGATGAGTTTCGGTTCCATGCTTATTCCACCTCGTCCTTGTATAAGGACAATATGAATTATTTACACGACAAATATATTCGGAACAAGGAATTCAAGGAACGTGACTTAGTCTTCTATTCAACTCTCGGTTACGGATGTTTCTGGGAAAGCTCAAGTCAAAGTGGAGTGGCCCTTTTGAAGTGGTGCATGTAACTCCTTTTGGTGCTCTCGATTTAAAAAACAAAAATGGTGAGATATTTAGAGTCAACGGGGCACCGAGTGAAGCACTACCTTAGCAAGATTGATGATAGCCACGTGGTGGCCTTGATCCATTTCAAGTGATGTTGGTAACATGCGTCGTATCGCGAAACATGCGCTTCTTGGGAGGCAACCCATGTGTTTTTCTTTCTTTTGATTTTTCTTCTTAGGCTAGACATTGTTTTGGACTAACTGGTTGTGAAGTTTGTGTAGGAATTGGTTGTGCAGTGCAGGATTTTGATAGTGAAAAATTTGGCTAAGTGCGGGAAGTTCGCGGACTGCGCCCAAAATTTCAAGGTCCGCGTGACCATTTCGCGATCGCACTTTTGTCCGCGGACGCGTAATTGAAAAGGGCAAAATGCCAACTCTCTAAAGTTGGACTGTCAAATATCCTTCAGAGTTTGAGGTCACGTTCATATTTTGGCAGACTGCGGTAAATTTCGCGACCAATAATTCGCGGACCGCGCCCATATGGTTGAAGATGCCCTACATAAGGTAACCAAGCTCGGACTGCGATAGAATTTTGCGACCGCGCTCAGGTAAGGTGGTGGGTTCCACATCTGCTAAGTATAAATAGGGGTTCCTTAAACTTTTTACACTTTTCGAACCCTAAAATTCCACTCCACAAAAAGCACTGTTCATATTCTCTCGCTCTCAATTTCATCTCATTCTAATCAAGAGTTCATTTCCTACTAAAATTTCACAACTGGTATGTTCAAGTCCATGATTTGATTTTATCTTTTTATTTTATTTTCTCTTTGTTTTAATTTTCCTTTTTAGTTAGGATTAGATACATGCTATAATTTCAAATTCATGCTTAATTGATGCTTAAATACATATGGGTAGTGTTTACATGCCTAATAGGGGATAGGGTTAGTAACTTTTCATGTTAATTGAACTGATTTTTGCACTTAGTGAAAATCCTAGGATTAAAGGTTCGTCAGTACCAGTCGTATTTGAACTTCGCAGCTGCGGTTAATTTTCCGCGGTTCGTGATAGGGTATGCGGCCGCGTTCAGTTTTTCGCGGTCTGCGATACCCTATTTTTAACTACTGAGTATTGATGAGAGTTCGCGGCCGCATTCACTTTTACGCGGTCCGTGAATGGTCCTTGGTGGTCGCGTTCATTATTTCGCGGTCCGCATTCGACCAAGATCAGAGAGCTAGTATTCTGAACCTAACCTCTTCGCAGTTGCGTTCACTTTTACGGGGTCCGCGATGGGCCTTCCACGCCGCATTAACTTTTTCGCGGTCCGCGGTGCCCTGTTCTGAGAAGCTCTGCTCTTTAATTCATCTATAATGCTTTAAGGATTAATTGAACCCCAATTCTAATTGTTGTTCACTACTTGTGTGTTGCAGAAAATGGTGCGATCTCGTGGTGGAGCAGAAAAATCAAAAGGGAGGGCAAAGTACTCTAGAGGCCGGGAGAAAGGAAAGTAGGCTTTGCCCTTAGCAGCTCAAAGAATCATAAGCAAAAAGCAAACCCTCACTAGACCTCATGCCGAATCATCAGACATAAGTGAATATCTCCCCTCCCGGGAGGTTTCAGAGGGGAAATCTGCACAACAACCAGAGGCTCAATCACAACCTTTCCGCCTAGTCAATCAACCTACCTCCTCTTCTGAGTCGTCTGATAGATCAGAGGGAGGTAGTGAGGCATCGGAGCACTCTTCCCCACCTACTGCCACTCCAGCCTCAACAACTGCTCCTATTAATGTTGATGATGAAGAAGAGGTCCCGGATGACGGGAGAGGAGGTGATACCTATGTGGGGGGTTGGCCAGATCAAGAAAGCCCGAGGTGTGGGCTGACAGGTTCTTGAGCGAGAAGGCCTACCTGAAATTCCAGGAATGGTGGCCACAAAGGTCGCTCACCCTTGAGCGACAATTCATAGAAAGAGAACTTCTCCCTCACAATCCAAATGTGAAGAGACAGTTTGAGGAGAGAAAAAGGTGGAAGTACTTCACCAGAAATGTTCCGGATGCCAATGAGTACCTTGTCAAGGAGTTCTACGCAAATGTTGCCCACATAAAAAAGGGCACCACTGTGACAAAGGTACGGAACTTAAAGATACGGTTTGATGGCGACACCTTGAACCAATATGCTGGTTTTGAAGAGGTAGAGGCCTTACAATATTTGGAGAAGGTGGCCTTAGATGAAGCAACCCGTACTTGGCTAGAAGAGGTGATAGCCATCCCAGGTAAAACATCGGCCTGACTCACAGGTGGAATCCTGATACCCAGAAACACCCTCAGCTTTGAATCCAAAGGGTGGTGCACGTTTGTATGCAGCCGGCTTGATCCTTCCCAGCATAATAGTTGTCATCTCACTCTCCCAGGCGATCCTAATAGCTTCCATCATGGCGGGGTATCCCATCAATGTGGGGAACCTCATCTCCCAAAACATCTCCTAAGAAAACAGGAAAGAAGAAAGGTCCTACCCCCACCCCAACTTCATCACCATGTATCTAGAGGACCAAGGGGTAGAGGGGAGGCACTATGACACGAAGGTGAAGCCCAAGAAGCCCTTCTCCTGGTACAGCCTTCAAGGATTAGACAACTCGAAAGCCAAAGGAAAATCCACTACCTCTACTGGCCAGTATGAAGAGCCAAGGGTAGTGGCCACAGGGTCAGAGCCTTCAACAAAAGAGGGTTCTTCAGCTGCCATGCCTCCTCCTTCATCTGGGCCATCCATCACCGCCCTATTTTCTGTGCCATCATCTTCCACCTACCCTCAGACTGCACTGCGGGTTCCTCAAACATTATCTAGCATCAACAACTGGATGCAGGGAGCTACATCAAAGCTGTCTATCTTATCCTGTGTAGTCGCAGCACAGTCGACCCCAGCACAGCTTCAGGTACCTCCATCAGTGGAGGACTCATTGAAAGAGCTTCTGGACAACCAGAAGAAGCTCCTAGACAACCAAAAGAAGATCCTAGAGACTCTGGATGCTCATGGAAAGGTGATAAAGGATTTGGGCAAGTAGGTCAAGAAGATGAGGAAGACTCAGCCCTCAAAGGAGTCAGTGGAGAAGCTGAAGAAGGAGGTCGAGAAGTTCACTTCTACTGGAGATATCC
The DNA here is from genome assembly GCA_005239525.1 of Nicotiana knightiana. Taxonomy (NCBI): domain Eukaryota; kingdom Viridiplantae; phylum Streptophyta; class Magnoliopsida; order Solanales; family Solanaceae; genus Nicotiana; species Nicotiana knightiana. Next base: position 44,286 of record ML410586.1, read on the forward strand.
CACTGGACTTGCTTATGGAGGAGACTGCCCCAGCAGCACAAGCAGTAGAGCATGAGTCAGACAGAGAGCCAGTTAGAGGATTTGTGGTTCCCCAGTCAGAGAATTTGGAGATCCAGCTAGAGGACCCAGAGGGAGCTGATGATCTTATGCAGTCCGAGGACCCCACTCGTGTGCCTGACCCCATGCAGACAGAGACCATATAGGGAGTTTTCTTTAATCTCTATCCCTTCCCTGATCTTATTTTGATATTAGCATTGAGGATAATGCTATCTTTTATTTGGGGGGTGTGGGGGGGGGGGGGGGGGGGCCTATTTTG